>APFE031194214.1:46286-123320 GCA_000404065.3 Pinus taeda | reverse complement strand
AATTTTATTCATTGTAAGGTAGCAAAAGAATTGAATTGCTTCCTATATCCAGCACCAGAGTGTCAAGTGATGATTGCAAATGGAGGAACAATAAAATTTCTCTGGAAAATGCCATAATGTCAAGCTATCCATGGGAGAATATGTATTGACTAGCCCAATGCTTTCCATTCCAATGGGAGGTGCTGATGTTGTACTAGGAGTCCAATGGCTACAATCCTTGGGTACAATAGCTTTTAATTTTCAAGAACGTTTCATCAAATTTTCTATGGAAGGAAAGGAAGTTGAATTAAGGAGTATTGCAGGGAAACCAGGAAAGATAATCAGCTCTAATGGTATGAAAAAGCTTCTAAAAAGGGAACAAAGAGGTGTAATTGCACAATTATGTTCGCTAGATGTTTCCACATCAGAATCATCTATTTCTCCAAATCTCCAAAAAAGTCCTGGACAATCATTCCAAGGTATTTGAGACTTCCAAATGTCTCCCACCTGTTCGTGATCATGATCATGCTATTCATCTGATTCCAGGAAGTGTTCCTCTAAACATCAGGCCGTACAGATATCTCTATGTCCAAAAGAGTGAAATTGAATGTATGGTTGCAGAAATTCTAGAGGCTGGTATAATTCAATTGAGTCAAAGTTCTTTCTCTGCTCCAGTAGTATTAGTGCACAAGAAGGATGGATCATGGCGCATGTGTTTAGATTATAGGGAGCTCAACAAGCTCACTATTAAAGATAAGTTTCCCATTCCTGTCATTGGTGAATTACTGGATGAATTGCATGGATCAATTTACTTCACCAAGTTGGATCTTCGTTGAGGATATCATCAAATCATAGTGAAATTGAAGACATTCTGAAAATAACATTTAGAACTCATGAGGGTCATTATGAATTTTTGGTCATGCTTTTGGCCTTACCAATGCACCTTCAACATTTCAAGGTTTGATGAATTCAATTTGCAAACCATTCCTTAGAAAATTTGTGTTAGTATTTTTTGATGATATACTAATCTACAACAAGTCTTGGAAGGATCATGTTGAACATGTTGACAGGGTGCTACAACTATTGGAGGAGAAACAATTATATGCAAAAAGATCCAAATGCTTCTTTGGAGTCCAAGAGGTGGAATATCTGCGTCATATTGTATCTCATGAAGGAGTTAAGGTAGACCCTAGCAAAATTAAAGCCATTAAGGAATGGAAAATCCCCACATCCATAAAGCATCTACGAGGATTTCTCGGGTTGACAGGGTATTATCACAAGTTTGTTAAGAATTATGGAGAATAGCAGCACCTCTAACAACATTATTGAAGAAAGATGCATTTTCATGGTCTCCGGAAGCAACAAAGGCCTTCGAACATCTTAAAGAGGCAATGTGCCAAGCACCGGTCTTAGCTACACCGGACTTCAAACCTTTATTGTGGAATGTGATGCTTCAGGAAATGGAATTGGTGCTGTTCTAATGCAAGATGAAAGACCCATTGCTTTTGAAAGTCGTCTAATCAAGGGAAAATTTTTACACAAAGCTATTTATGAGAAGGAAATATTGGCAATACTCCATGCACTTAAGAAATGGCGACCCTACCTAATGGGAAGACACTTCAAGGTAAAAACAGATCATGATAGCCTTAAATACTTTTTAGAACAAAGATATCCTCTAAAGAGCAACAAAAGTGGGTCACAAAGATGTTGGGTTATGACTTTGAAATCATTTACAAAAAAGAGAAGCAAAATGTGGTGGCAGATGCACTCTCAAGAAAGGATTAGGATGTGGAAGGAATTGTTGTGCCGCCATTTCTATTATCCAACAGATTGGATAAACGAAAACAAGGGAGGAATGGAATGAATGATGAAGAAGTGTGGGCACTTATCCGAAAGTTACAACAAGATTCCAGTACGTCTCATACATTTAGCTGGCAAAATGATTCGTTATGGTACAAAGATTGCTTATACCTCTGTAAGAATTCCCAGCAAACAAAAGATTCTTATGGAATTGCACACTTCTCCCTTAGGAGGGCACTCAGGATTTTTAAAAACTTAGCATAGGGTTAAGAAGGAATTTTTTTGGGATGGCCTTAAATCAGATATTCAAAAGTTTGTGGCGGAATGTTTGGTTGCCAACAAAATAAAGTTGAAACAATTAAGACACCGGGTCTATTACAACCTTTATCCATTCCAAGCCAACGTTGGGAGGAGGTTTCAATGGATTTTATCACAGGTTTACCAAGTCTGAGGGAAAGAGTGTCATCATGGTGGTAGTTGACAGACTTACCAAGTATGCACACTTTTGTGCATTATCACATCCATTTAAAGCCAGTACAGTTTCTAGTGCATTTATGGAAACAATCAAAAGCTACATGGAAATCCAAAGATTCATTGTAAGTGACAGAGATCCCATTTTCACAGGAAATTTTGGACAAATTATTTTTTGTCTTGGTACTCAGTTAGCTCATAGCTCATCTTATCATCCTCAATCTGATGGGTAAATTGAGATAGTAAAAAAATGTTTGGAAGGATATCTTCGTTGCTTTGTATATGATAAACAGACACAATGGGTCAATTGGTTTCCTCTGGCTGAATCGTGGTATAACACTTCCTTCCTTACAACAACAAAAATGACCCCATTTATGGCACTTTATGGGTATCAAGCACCATCCATCACATCATATTTAAGAGAGAATTCTAAGGTTCAAGCAGTGGAACATCACATTGAACATCAACAATAATTCCTCCAACTCTTAAAGGATAACCTCGTGTTGGCACAGAATAGAATGAAACAACAGGCAGATTAACATCGCAGCGAAAGAAGTTTTGTTGTAGGTGATTGGGTATTTCTACGACTACAACCATATAAGAAAATGTTCCTCAAGCAAACTAAGAAGGATAATAAATTATCACCAAAGTATTATGGCCCGTGCAATGTGTTGCAAAAGATTGGTACTATGGCATACAAATTGGAGCTTCCTGCAGCTTCTCGATTGCACCCAATTTTCCATGTTTCATGTTTAAAGAAGGTTATAGGCAACAAGCTCCGAGTTCAAACAATATTGCCAAAACTTGACGAAGAAGGAAAAAATTATATTGGAACTGGAACGAGTCACAGAAACAAGATCTCGACAACTACGAAATCGATCAATTTCAGAGTATCTTATCAAGTGGAAGAACTTATCTGCAGAAGATTCCACATGGGAGGATGAGAATTTTATACAGAAGGATCCAAAACTACTCACGCGTTGAGGACAACACTTTTTTTGAAGGAGAGGGGCATGTTGGGTCCCTATAATACTAGTGATTACCCCATTACTATGGTAGTTCTACCCCTTATTAATATTGTTGTGCCCCTATTGCCCCCATATTGTTATTACTATGCCCCATAGAATCCCTCTATTGTTATTTTTGTAGCTTTAAATTATAATTGTTAGGTCAGCTGGGTTATATTGTGACTCCTTAGACTCCTATATATAGAAAGGAGGTTTTTTCATTTGTATCATCCAAGAATTGTTCATTTATGTAATGTAAAGGAGGTTTCCCCCTAGAAGAGGTTGAATTCTAAGGCGTTGATCTATCTTTTCTATATTTTCTTGAGCTGGTTTCATAATAGCCTTCGTCTTGTGATTTGGATTAGTGGAAGGCATCCAAAAGTAATCTGCAAGTTGGCGTTGCGCTATTGTCAGAGAAACCCTGATTTTTTGGAGTGATCTTGGGAAAATCAATTTGTCTCCCTCATGGAGTGTTCAAATTACATGCTTGAGGTGTTCATTTTATAGCAGACTTCAAGATATTTCCAACGAGCTATCAATCTCACAATGTGGAGCAATTTAAGGCCTCCAAAAGTGGTTTGTAAGACCGGTGTTTCCCTCATGAACAAAGCGTTGCGCTCAGGAACATTGCACTGTGCTTGGGCTAGAGTAGCTCAAATTTTCCTGAAACTCACCCAGACTCAATTTTTAAGCTTTCTCACTTGTTTTATTGAAATTCTAAGCTGAGCTACAAGTAAGTACACCACCTTACTTACCTTTTTAATTCGCAAAATCAATTCATGCAAAATCTTTCTTCAATTAGGGTTTTTCAGTGAATTTCTCATGCAAAAATGATAGGGTTGATGATGGCCATTTTCCTTTCTTGATTTTTAACATGTAAAATATTACCCTACACCTTTATACATGTTTTGTATGCCATGTAAACCACTGAATCAACCTCAAAACATAAATTTACCTCACTAAGATTGAAACCCTAGTTCATTCCCCCCAAATGGGTTTATTGTTCCACGGAATGCCCCATTAAGGAATGGATCATACATTTCAGTAAAAAGAATCCCCCTTAGAATTGGAAGAATTTCACTCTCCTTTCTATAACATTTTTAGTGGGAGATCCATGGCTTAGAGGCTTTCACTCGATCCGAAAATTCATTCCCTAAAGAATCTCTTTTTCTTTTCATGATATGATTCCATCTATAATAAGGATCCTCAGATGAGCAAGAAGTATCTAAAAGATCTCTATATTTACTGAGCTTTTCCCCAAGGACCATACACTAGGTAAAATGTAAAAGAGATTCTTTTTTTTCCACTAGGGGTTTTGGGCACTTTCACTAAAAACTCTATTTTTTCCCTTTAACAAGCACATTGTTCCTTCATTTCTCTTCCACTCATTTTCATCACCTCTCCAAATTTCATTTCCACCTCTTTCAAACATCCTTTACAATTTTGTCAAACTCCACCTTCACATCACTTCATTTTCCACTCATACCTCACTGTTTTTTCCCTTTTCCTATCATCTAGGCTTTCAAAAATGAAATGAAATTGCTTCACCAAGCCATCACCAAGACACATCGGCACAATCTATGGAAGTAGGGTTATCTAGTAAATTAGTGGAGAAAACTCAGCCACCTAGACCCGAGGTGACCAAAACATACCAGAGATGAAAAGGACTTGTGTTTGCTTCTCATGGAAAGAAAGGGGTCAAGCCTTCTTCATCAACAAAACAAGGATCAACAACAAAGGATAAAGAGACAGTTGAGCATGAGTTTGAGCTTATTGATTTAGAGGCAGAAGATCAGAATTCAATCATGCAATAGACAATCAAATATAAAGACTATCAAATCAACGAGCTTGCAATCAATATGGAAAGAGCAAAATATGTCATATCATTCCTTGAACAAGAGAATAGTCAACTCAAAGCAAAGGAGTTGATCATGGGAAAGGAACAATTCAAGTTATTGCAGCAGGTTGGCAAAGGCAAGAAGATCATAGAATCAAGTGAGCCTGAAGGATCAAAAGGGAAGGGAAAGAGGAAAAGGCCAAGAACAAGGGGCCTCGAGAAAGCTTTGCAAGAAGAGCAAGAACACATTATCTTAAATGAAGACCTAGACCTAGAGGATAGGATTTCTCTTAAGATCAATCAAGACAAGGAGTATTGGATAAGTAGGGTAAATTAACACTTGGAGAATCTCCTTGAGAAGGACAATAGGGATAATTAGTTGCTAAAACACATGGCACACCACTACCAAGCTCAAAACATGATCGCCAATGTCAAAGTAAAGCAACTTGAAAATAAGCTGAAGGAAGCCAAAAAAGATCAAAAGGATGAGGGAAACTTGGATATGATTGTTGAAGCATCTATGAAGGTTTAACAAACATATTTTTACATCATCCCTCCAATTTTGAGCACATTTTGAGCATTTTGAGTTTTTTGGGAAATTTTGGTCCAAATTCAGAAATTCAGTTGCAATGCGTTGCGCTCTTTCCTCAGACCTCCATTTGAGGAAAGGTCTACATTTTTGAAAGCTCTTGCCATCCTCTAAAAACTAGTTTGCTCATATTTTGCAGAGGTGGCTAAGTTTTGGAGAAAAGGGCAAAAAGGTGGCAAAAAACTAGCATTTGGACCATTTTTTGACCGGCGTTGCGCTTCTGGAGCGACCTTGGGAGAATGGATTTTAGAAGGCCCTCCCATGGTCCAAATGCAAAAATTCAAACTATTCTGGAAACTAGACTTGAAGGGCTAGTTGATCATTCTCTAATTTTTTTATTTTGACCCATAGAATGCACCTAAAACACAGCTCAAAGTTGGCACTGCGCTTCTGCACTTTTTTGTGTCTCAAATTGTAAATTACATTGTGTAAATTTCTAGTTTCTAATTTGACTTAGTCAAAGTCAAGGTTCTCTATGTAATGGCACTAGTTTCGAGGCTAGGTGATGTTGGCATGAATAAATGTACATCATAGATTGTTTTTGATGTTTATTAGGCCTCATAAAATAAGAAAACTCCTAAACAAACTCTCCATGAAGTGTTTGAGTTTCACCTTCTCACTCTCACCTGTTGGTTGAGAGAATCTTGGAGTCAGTTCCACCACCAAGGAATTAGACTCTTGAAGGTGGGAAAGTTGTCTAGGAGAGTCTATATGTATCGTTTCTCCTCAGGATAATAGGGTTGAACTTTTTGTGAAGGAAGCTTGCATGTAATCATCTTTTCAACGAATAGAGAGACAGGGTGCAACGATTTTCAAGGAACTCTAGCCCAGTGAGTTCATGGTGCTTGTACTTCATTATTTTTGTTTTTAATGGTATAAACATCTTTATCTACATTATATCTCTTCTTTCTATGAATTCCTTACAACAAAATATACAGAATTCTTGTTTTTCAAGCTCTGTTATCTGGTTTTCATAGTTATGTGTATGTCTTCCTAGGCTAATGAAATCATGTTTGTTTATGCTCATTAGTTTCTTCCACACTATATCCTCTATACTACACTGATAATACTCAAAATACACCATGGCTTCTGATATCTAGCTCCTTCTCATATTTTCTCCTACACTCCTACAGCCTAGACCTATTTGTGGCTCCAAACCGTAAGTTCAGCAAATCCTAAAAACCAAATTTTCACAAACAAACAAACAAATACACATATCTAGCCTAAAATTCATTTCCTTTAAAGTCATATCAATGATAAGAGACTTAGGGAGATCCCTCTCATGCTCAGTAGGGCTAGCTATTGAGCTGAAGTGGTTTGAGGTTACCCTTCTCGGTTTCCTTTTCAACTTAGGAGATTGTAAGGACTAACATACTCCACCTATATTCTGCACTAACGACAGTCATTATTGTACCATCTTCCAAATCTCAAGGGGACCAAGGATATAACTGTTATCAACACCTGAGTAAGCTAGAATTTCCTCAACTTTACTTCTACAGGATATTTTTTGACAGAGATGGTCAAATATATCAATTATATGAATTTTGTTTTGATTCAAACCATTCATGGGATTGGTTGGTAAATGTTGAACTTGGATCTAATTCCATTGTTCCTTGAGCCAATGTTGTTCTTTTATTGGACATTTCATCTGCCTTAGAGTTGAAATTTCTATACACATTATAGAATTAAATGTGATCAAATTTATGTGTTTGCGGAATAATCCTATCAAGAACTGAAGGAAGGGAGGAATTATAGTTTTGTGCCTTTTTCAACTTGCTAAATCACAAGAATTGAATCACTAAAAGCCAAAATCTTAGAGATTTTAATTGTGGTTTCCCATTCTAGACCTCACCATAATGGTAAATATTCAACTTGATTATTATATGAAATACCCAATCCCCGCGCAAATTTAATCTCCATTTGTTCATCTAGATGATATGATAACCCCTGATTAGAGAAGCGCGAACTGACCTGGGCTAGGGTTCTACCTGGGCAGTGACTGTCATAGGCCTGGAGCACCACAGTTCAAGACTGGCAGCACTGTTTCGAAAGGGGCGTTTGCTGTCGGATTGGATGGGAGCAGAGGGGTCCATTGGGACCCCTACTTTCAAACAGGTCATCCTGCAAAAACGAATGCAGAACATGAAGGAAGGAGTCAGAATAGAGGGTCAGAATAGTTCAAGGTTGAACAGTAGAAACAAGAAGGAGAAGACACCAATGATGTCTGACAAGACTGTCTTCTCTGCAGAAGTCAGAATATCAGAGGAACAAAATAAGGGCAGCAATCAAGAGAACACCGTGGAGAAGGCTCAGCCCTCGGGAGAGAAGGAAGCGGAACCACAAATAGACAAAGAACAAGTAGAAAGCAACAAGAAGCAGCCGGAAAAGGAGGGGAAGACCAATGCCACCCCCAACAAGTCTCGGACCACCAGCAGCGCCTGTAATCCAAAGAAAACTGAAAGCTTACGGGTGACAATCTCTGACCCGGAAATCCAAACCTATAGGGAGCACATGGCTGAACATGCCATCATCTGCAGATTCATGGGAATCTGGCCAACGGAGAGGACTCTCTGCCAATGGATAAGGCAGATGTGGAAACCTAAAGGAGATGTGCAGTTACATCTAGGAGCAAGAGGTTTTTTCACTGTAGTTTTCACTAGCATTGAAGACAAAGACAAGGTTTTCGAGGGTGGCCCGTATTTTCTAGCCTCAGCAGGGTTATACATGAGACCCTGGCAGCCGAACTTTATCCCGGAAAAGGAATCTTTCACCCGTGTCCCAGTTTGGATAAAACTCTTTTCTCTCCCGATCGACTACTGGGGGTTGAACGCCCTGAAGCAAATAGGGGACAAGCTTGGTAAGTTTGTCAAAGCTTCAGAAGCCACCCTGCAGAAAAGATACACATCCTGTGCAAGAATTTGTGTTGAAATGGATGTCTCCGGAGCTCTTCATGAAGGAGTTTGGCTAGAGTGCAGGGACGAGGAATACTTTCAAGCGTTAGATTATGAGCACATACCCTTCAGATGTCGAAAGTGTCATGAGCATGGACATCTGATGAGAGACTGTCCTTTGAACCAGAAGGAAGCAGAAGAAGACAAAACCCAGAACAACAAAGACGAAAACGACTTTATCAAACCAAAGCAGAGGAAAAGGGCCTACAGAAGAAGGAATATCAAAGGAGACACAAGGAAAAACCTCTTCAACAATCCTTTTGATTACCTGGACCCGGAGACTGACTCAGAGGAAAAAAAGAATACAACCTACAAAGAAACAGAGCAAGTAGGACAGGAACACCCCCAAGCGGAAGGTAAAGAAACTGAGATTCCCAGCGATGAAGTCCAAATGCAAGACAAGACAGATGAGTCAGACTACGAAACAGAGATGTTAACCAGTGAAGCGGGGAGTGAAGATCAGGAGCTAGATGAAACACTAGCTATGGCAGGTTTAGATCTATCAGCTCTTGTGGACAAATGGAAAGCCGACGGGATTGAAACAGCGCCGGAGGAAGAGATAAGAAGGGTCAAGGACCTCTTCATAGCACGGCAAAAAGACATCATGGAGAAACCGAAGCACAAACTCGGCGTCATTAAAGGCGGCAACGATCAACACAGAACAACCCTAGGCAAAATCTCTGGTTCAGTACACAAACGCCGTAGAGGACGCAAATCAAATGGAGAACACTTGCAGGAGCTGGGGGAGATCTTGATCAATGCAGGTCAGATCAAGCAGTTAAGTGAGTACCCGTCCTTCCTAAAATCTAGTTAATCATGAAGATTGTATCCTGGAACGCAAGAGGTATGAATAGTCAAAATAAACAAAGACTTCTAAAGAGACAGATGGAAAAAAACAATCCTAATATGTTGTTTTTACAAGAGACAAAATGCAACAAAGTCCTCATTGAAAAACTACGAATCAAATTAGGTAGAAACTTTGAAGTTTTAGAGATAGAGAGCAAAGGACGTGAAGGAGGCTTAGCAACCTTCTGGGATACCAGGAGATACCAACTAGTTGCAGCAGAAGCAAGCAAGAACTACCTGGCTATGGAGATGCTTCTTACAGGTAATTCTTCCTCTGTCCTCTGTATTAATATCTACAGTCCTCAGAGGTTAGATGATAAACTTGTTTTCCTAGACTCCTTGAAGAAACTTATGGAAAGACACCCAAAAGCAAACTGTATCTTGGGAGGAGATTTCAATATGATTACCTCCCTCATGGAGAAAAAAGGAGGGCTCCAGAAGCTCAATCAGGATGGGGAACAATTTAAAGACTTTATCGACAATGCAAGTTTAGTAGATGTGTACCCCAAACAAGGTAGTTTTACCTGGAATAATAGATGGGGTGGTGAAAATCTGATCTCCTCAAGACTGGACCGCTTTCTCATCTCAGAGAACTTATTATTAGATGGGAGAAATCTAGAGTCAAGCATTCTTCCTAGTGGAGGGTCTGGCCACTAGCCGATCTCTCTTATTGTCGAGGTTCCAGGAACCCCTAGGAACAAACCCTTCAGATTCGAGAAGTTCTGGATCAAACACCCCAATTTTCTCACCATGGTGGAAAAATGGTGGGCTGAACCCTTAGCTGAAGAAGGATCCAAAATGTTCAATTTGCAAAAACGACTCAAAAACATAAAATTGAAATTAAAAGATTGGAACAACACAGTTTTTGGGAATAGTTTTCAGGAAAAAGCAACTATAGAGCAAAAACTGGAACAAATTCACAAAGATGGGATAGCAGGAAGGAGAGATGAGGACTCCTGTGAACAAGAGAAAGAGTTAACACAACAATGGCACACCAGATGCAAGCAGGAAGAAACATTATGGAAACAGAAATCTCGGGTGCTATGGCTAAAGGAAGGAGAGCAAAATACAAAATTTTTTCACAGGTCGGCAATCGACTACAGGAATGCCAACAAGATCCTAGAACTGAAGAATAGTGAAGGAGAAATCCTTAGAAATCACAAGGATATCTCGGATCTACTTTCAAATCACTTCAGCAACATAGCTCGAGAACCGAATGTCAATAGGGAGGCAGCCATTCAAGAAATAACCAATGCCATTCCCAATTTAATCACAGGGGAGCAGAATTGGTCCCTAAGGAAAAGGATCACTATGGAAGAGGTGGAGGAGGCAGTAAGGAGCATGCCTAATGACAAAGCGCCGGGTCCAGATGGATTCACCATCAATTTCTACAAAGTCTGTTGGGAAATTGTCAAGAACGATATTTGGGAAATTGTGGAGGATTCAAGAAGTTCTAAAACTATCCTTAAATCTATAAATTCAACTTTTATTACTCTAGTTCCCAAAGTAGAGGAGGCCAATACCCTGGAAAAGTTCCGACCAATAGCCCTTTGCAACGTGATATATAAGATCATATCTAAAGTTATCGCCAACAGGCTGAAGATGATACTCCTGGGCATCATCTCACAGGAACAATCCGGCTATGTGGAAGGCAGGCAGATTCTGGACAACATTTTGCTAGCCCAGGAAATGATACATTCTCTCCACTCAAGGAAAGTTGCTGGAATGCTAATGCAGTTGGACCTATCCAAAGCATATGATAAGGTGAGTTGGACTTACCTGGAAGCAGCTTTTGGCTTCAGCCAGCCTTGGATCAAATGGGTATTAGAACTTATTAAATCAACGAGATATTCTATTCTAGTAAATGGTACTCCCTCCACGCCCTTTAGCCCTTCAATAGGCATAAGACAAGGGGATCCTCTTTCCCCTTTCCTGTTTGTCATTCTTATGGAAGGCCTAAGTAGATTAATTGCCAAGAAAAAAGATGATGGCCAGATCAGAGGTTTACAGCCTATCAGGTCCTGCCCCGCCACCACTCATCAGCAATTCGTGGATGACACCATGTTACATGGTAACCCCACAGTGAAAGAAGCTACCGCGTACAAAGATATTCTCCACCTCTTTAGCAAAGCCTCGGGTATGGAGATTAACTTCTCCAAATCTACCATCTTTTTTTTCAACATCCATCAAGCGGTTCAATCTCATCTCTCCAGACTGCTGGGGTTCAGAATAGGTTCCTTACCATCCAGATATCTAGGTGCCCCCCTCACCCTCAAACCTTGGCAAAAGGCTCATTGGGAGAAAATCCTGGCCAATATGGAAAGGAGATGCAAACATTGGACTAATAGAGCTCTGAATTTTGCAGGCAGACTGGTGCTCACAAAAGCAATCCTCCAAGCCATTCCACAATACATGCTCTCGATCCTTCCCGCTCCTAAGGGAGTCCTAGATCAAATAAGAAGTATTCAGCGCTCCTTCCTTTGGAGTGAAAACAGTGAAAAGAAGAAATGGTCGCTGGTGGCCTAGAAAAAACTATGCAGACCAAAGAACAGGGGAGGCCTGAATCTGGTTGATCCCTCTATTGCCAACAGAGTTTGCGGAGCCAAAATCTGGAGGAAGTGGATTTCAAACACTACCCTCCCTTGGGCCAATCATTGGAAGGAGAAATACAGGCCGACCAGCAGCAATCTGGATCTCATAAGATTGCAGGATTCCCCCAACGGATCCCCTATTTGGAATCACGCTCAAGCTAACAGAAGCATTATCCAGGATCACTGCTTCTGGGAAATTCGTAATGGGACTCAAGCTCTCTTCTGGGAGGATGCTTGGCAGCAATCCCCAAAATTAGAATCTCCCACCCTCCAACCCCTAATGTTAGCCTACCAAACAGAGGGCCACAGCAGAGTCAACCACTACTGGAACTCTTCCAGTGAAGACCCGGAGTGGAGAGAGTGGAAAGCTTTCAACCCAGACCAGAATGGCGTGCCTCAACATGTTATCCATGATCTAAACCAACAAATTCGCAAAAGAAAGATTAGAATAGCTGCTGAAAATGACAAGCTCAGGTGGGGACCGAAAGGTAACGGGGAATTCTCGCTGAAAGAAGCAAGAAGCATAATCGAACAGGCAGAACAACCCGACACAGTTCCTTGGGCCGACAAAATTTGGGATAACTTTCAATGGCCAAAAATAAGAACCTTCCTGTGGCTTCTTATGCAGAAGAAAACTCTAACTTGGGAGAACCTACGAAGAAAAGGATTTCAGGGACCTTCAAAATGCCACATGTGCCTACAGGAGGAGGAAACGATGAATCACCTCTTCAACTCCTGTGAATGGGCTTCCCAGTTATGGCTGTGGATGGAAGCAATCATGGAAGACACAGATCGGAACAGGGACTCCATTCAGGATTCGATTACCAATTGGAGGAAAAACTTCTCTCGTATGAACAGCGTAGGCAGCATTTGGAAATGCACCCCAAGTTTCATTACTTGGACTATATGGAAAGAAAGGAATAGACGAGTCTTTACAGAAGAAAACCGAAGTATTGAATGCGCAAAAGAATCAATTTTAATCAACATCAAACAGCTGGTTCAGGCAAAATGCAAAATCGAACCAAATGATAAACCAACGAGAAAGGACTTACGCATCTTAAAGAAATTTCAACTGGAAGCCTTCAGTAGCTGCCCCGCCGGAGGACATAAAGCCCGCCCCTCCTCTCAACTCCACGGTTGGCAACTACCTCCTGAAGCCTGCCTCAAATTGAACTTTAATGGAGCTTCGAGGGGTAACCCAGGCATTGCAGGTATCGGCGGAGTCATACGTAATCACAGAGGAGACATAATCCACATTTTTTGCAGATCGTTGTGGGGATGTACGAACAATGAAGCGGAATTTGCAGCAATGGAGCAAGGTTTAAAGATTCTCAGGTCCTTCAGACAGGGTAATTTCATAGTAGAGGGGGATTCCTCTTTGGCAATCTCTGCGGCTCAGCGCCTCCAAGCAGGAACTCAAACCAACAAAGTTACCAAACATTGGAGACTGGAGAAGGCTACCGAGAACATAGCAGAATTGATAGCAGATCTGAAAGGCACTGTCTTCCAATCTATCAGAAGAAAGGCTAATGGCGTGGCCGATTTCCTGGCAAACCACAGGGCTGACACACCGCACCTCATCACGAACAGTTGTTGGCAGGACGTAGACTGCCCTACCCTCAAGGTGAAATGTGTACAGTTGGTGGAAAAGGACAATTTCCACGTCGACTCTTCCTAAGGGGTGACGGCCCCAGCACCAGGCACCGGGAGGAGAAAATCATCGGCATCAGCAATAATCATGACCTCAGTGATGGAGTGACAGGACGTTCAGGACAGGGCACAACCTGGCGGCGGTATGTCAGCACAAGTATCGATAGTTACGGTTCAAATGATCGAATCAACTGCAGCAGTACTGGCCAATCCGTCATCTCTGGCAGGACTATGCAAGGCAAGGCTCCCAGAACATTTATGCCAAACCTTAATGAAGTTAAGGGACTTGAAGATCGGAACAGGGGAAATCAGCAGGCTGATACACAGAGCACCCCCGCAACTTCCAATCACCGTCATGATCTTTCCACCGTACAGTATACTTGGCATCAAGGCAATCAAGGCATGAGCAGCCACCTCCTCCCTGATTCTTCCTGCATTGGACTCGTCTGTGCGAACTGAATTTCCATTTATGGCATCGGTACCCAAAGCTTAAGAGGGACAGCTACTACCCTCAGGCGATTTCATAAACGGAGACGCTATAAAGCAAGACATCGCAACCCAGTTCATCCCACTTCTGTTCTAGTGAAGGGTGATAACAATACTGCCAACGATAATCGGTGTAGTGAGAGAAGGCATAGCAGGGGAATCATGGATGCGAGTGGAAGCCACTGCGCTGCAGTGAATCAGGACCTCTATGAAGCTAAGAGAGGGTATGAGACCAGAGCCACTGCCAAGCACAAGCGCAAAGTGGCGGATCTGGAGGACAAGGTAAAACAGGAAGAAGAAGGTCAAACGGAGGAGGAGGTCGTGGCAGAAGTGAATTGGCTGCAAGATCCAGGAACCCCAGCTAAGAGGGCTACTCAGTTCGTGCGCACCAAAGCGGAAAGCTGGCGCATTAAGACGCTAATAGCCAAAGCGCTGGAATCCATGGAAAAGGAAAGGCCGAAAATCATTACGGAAGTGAACTTGACTGACGCTCAGATGGCCAAAATCTTGGACTTCAACAACACTCTGGACAGCCGCATCACCAGGGTTCAGGATGCCATCCATGTCATTGACCGCAAGCTTACTCTCCTTATCAAGCTGCTTAAAGACACCATCAACCAGGGCCCTTGTGCCACTCAGACTTCAAACGCTACGGAGCAGGGCGACAATTTACTGAATGCCATGTAAGCCTGGATACCATCGGTCTGATGGGCAAGCACATCTAGACTCAGCCTCTGCTCTTTTTGTCTTCTTTTCTGGGTCTTCAGCTCTTTTTGGCTTTCTCTGGTTTTAAAAATGTTAATGTCTCGGTTTCCTATGTATCGACCCTCGTGATGTATGCGAATAAGGTTTGCCGCTGCCGCCCTGCGTGGTGTGCCTCTGGCATTTCAGTCTGCTCAGTCTTGTTGGATAGTCTGTCCCAGTTGTCCATCTGCATTAACAGAATTTTTGTACACTATTTTGTTATATAATATAACTATCTGATTTACACAAAAAAAAAAAGATATGATAACCCCTCCTCCTCTTACCAGCCCTGTTGGGAGTCAAGTTTTTAGTATCAAATAAATAGGTAATTATTTACATCTCCAAAAGAAAATAAAATAGTATTCATTCACTGATCCAAGTGGATATTGGTGGCCACCTGCCTATTCCACCTAGACCTCTATTCAGTCTCATCAGTGTCCTTGATTATAGAAGCATTTCCTATTTTGAGCAATTTTTCGGGTCCTGAACTTTCAAAGTTGGTTTGACCCTTAAACGAAGTTTTTTGAGGTCCAAAATAGGCCCATGTGCCTCAAATCCTATAGTACTCAAAGAGATATTTCCAATGAGGTATCATACATGCCAAATGGAGATCATATTACCAAGTGATGACCACGGGAAGTTAACTACTTAACTAACCCCAATGCACCCACAAATCCTTGGTGTTCCATCCCCTGGGATTAGGGTTTTTCTTTCTTAGGGTTTCCCTTTTGTTGTTCAATAATAAAAAGGCCCTTGATCCTCCTTGTAACATAGTCCATAGCAATGTAGTCGCCACATCTCTTTTTAGAGATAAGCTACCATCACGCAATCTAGTTTATTTCCATTTTGTATGTAAGCATATTTTAGTTCTTTGATATTAATGAAATGAATTTTTATTTCCACTACACCTATGTGTTTATGTTTATATTTATATTATGTTGTGTTCCTGTATAATTTTGGATCATTGGTATCATAGAGGTCTTCTCTTTCTCTGTTTTTTTTCATGTCCCCAACGAGGTCAGACTATAAGTAGTTAGGGCTCAAACTAGTTGAACCTTTGCAAGATCAGACAAACCCCAACGACCTCCCATGGCAAAAGAAAAGAAAGACAAGGGAGCAAGAGATCCTTTCAAAATATTGCTCGAAGAAGCCCTCGAGCAACAAAGGAACACGATGATGGAAAACGTTTCCCAGATCCTTCAGCAACTACCCACAAAAGATGCATATTCATACAACAGCCACTCTAGAGGCACCAGTCCCTTTAAGGTACAAGTCAACTTTGACATCCCCATATTTCAAGGCCATATAGATGCAGATGTCACGGATAAATGGTTAAATTTGTTAGAAGGATATTTTTCGGTTCATGATTTTTCCAATTGGGAGAAGATTACTTTTTCACTTCTTGAATTCGCCCCCAATGTCAAGGACTTGTGGGAAACTTATTATGAGAAGAGGGAAGAGAGGGAACCCTCACTATTTTCATCTACACCCACTTGGAATTCTTTTTGAGACGCCATCAAGGAGCAGTATTACTTTATCAGGAGCTATGAAGATAAATACATAAAGGGGACCATGTTGTGGCAGGGAAGGGACCAAGACGTGCCGAAGTTCACAAATATTTTTCCTACCCTTCACACAAAGTTGCGTATCAAGGATCTTGAGTGGAATTTTCTACTAAAGTATCATGAATGTCTACACAGATACATGCAAGATGAGATGGAGTTCCTGGACATCTTCTTGCTTGTTGTCACCTATCAATACACTGTTAAGATCAACAGAAATTTAAACAGAACAAGCAAGACTTTGGATCTATGAATCTAAAGTGAGGGAAAGGTGGCTCCAAACTATAGAAAAAATGACAAAGCCAAGGTAGGGTGACCCAGGATAGGCCGTCAGAGCCGCAATAAAAGAAAAACACCATGAAGAAAAAGAAGGACACAAGAAAATGTTGTGAGTTCCATAAGAGCCCCACTAATACGAGTGAGTGTCGAGCAAAGCAATCACTGGTGTTCGAGCTTAAGGCTTTCGAATGATATGCATGCTCTAAATTTGTGTCAGAACCTGATAAGGGGAATGAAAAATGGAATTATATTGTTGATGTAGAGCCCAATGCCACCATTGCCACAACCAATATCCAGAAGATTGAACCCAAAGATCCAGAGGATGGGGAGCACCTCTTCCACTCATAGATGTGGGTGAACGGTTCTCTGATGCAATTCATTGTCAACAGTGGGAGACAAAAGCACCTCATTTCAACATAGGTTGTGAAACAGTTGGGCCTACTGACCACACAACACTGACAGTCATACACCATCGGGTGGCTTCACCAAGGATGAGACCTCTACGTCAGCTAGCAATGTCGCCTTCCCTACAACATCAAGCCCTTCATAGATCAGGTAATGTGTGATTTTTCTCCTCTTGAAGTTTGTGATGTATTATTGGGATAACCATACTTGTGGAAGTGTCATGTTGTGTATGAGTCTAAGCCTCGCACTATTATTATTTCTTTGGGAAATAAGTTATACAAGATACCAAAGGTAGCACTGCCTACTTCCATCTCTTTGATCTCTGCAAAGAAATGAAGTAAGATCATTTCCCATACCGAGGAATTTGTCTTCCTTATGATTCACCCTCAGGGAAAGAAGAATATTTTTTCCACCTCCACAAACTCCAGATATGGCTCCTCTGAATGACAACAAAAGATGGACAAGGTTGTGGAGGAATACAGGGATATCTTTGCCTCACCCATAGGGGTACCCCTACAATGTCAAGCCAAGCACTCCATCGATATGACCTCAGGTTCATTGTTATCTAATGTACCAATATAGTGATACTTTATTCTGGAGAATGATGAGATTTGGAAGCATATTCGGGAGCTATTGCAGAAAGGGCACATCAAGCCAAGTTCATCACCCTTTGGGAGCCTCATAGTCTTTCTACAGAAGAAGGATGGAACCTGGAGGCTCTATATTGACTATCATGCACTTAATAAGATCATTATATAGAATAGGTATCAATCCCATGGATTGATCACCTTTTGGACCAGCTCAAGGGTGCCAAATATTTTAACAATATTGACTTGAAGTCTGGTTATCACCAAGTACCAATTGAACCCTCTAATGTGTGGAATACTAGCTTCAAATCCAAGGAGGGCCTTTTCAAATGGTTGTTCATGCTTTTGAGGTTGAAGAATTCCCCCACAATCTTCATGTGGTTGATGGACGACATATTACAACCCTTCACCAACTCGTTCATGGTAGTGTACTTGGACAACATCTTGATTTTCAACCAGAGTTGGGAAGAGCACATACACCATATCTGATAGGTCGTCCAAACCCTATGATAGAACAAATTGTGTGCCAATTTGGAGAAATGAACTTTTAGTATGACTTAGGTTCAATATTTTGGGTACATCATTGATGAGCAAGGTGTGCATGTAGACCTAGCCAAGATACAAGTTATTCAAGATTGGCCAACCCCAACCACTCTAACAAAGCTCTACAAATTCCTAGTTCTTGCCAATTTTATTAATAGGTTGGTGTTGAGATTCTTTCATATCACTTGGCCTTTGACTCAAGTCACCAAGGGTGGAGTGAAAACAAAGTTATTTTGGTCTGAATCCCAGCAAAAGGCGTTTGTCGAGTTGAAGCATCACTTATGCTCTACACCAGTGCTCACATTACCAAACCTATAGCAACCATTTGAAATTGAGATAGACACCTCTGACTATGCCATTAGTGTATTTCTTACCAAACAAAGGCATCTGGTGGCATATCACAGTGAGACACTTTCAGATACAGTCTGAAATTATCCCACTTATGAAAAAGAGATTTATTCCATTATGCAGGCTTGCCGAAAATGGAAGCATTACATTATGGGGAAGGAAATTGTCATCCACATGGACCACCGGCCCCTTTAGTTCATATAGACACAAGGAAAGTTGCAGAATGATTGCCATCAGAAATGGTCCACATATCTGTAATAGTTCCATTTGTACATCAAGTACAAGAAGGGAAGCACCAATACTGTTGTAGAATGTCTATGTCGACGACCAATTTTGGTGCTGACCATTGTGCTCAAATATTATGGTCACGAAACTTTGGGGTGGCTGTATTTTTACAAGAGTGGTCCAGAATTCGACAACACATAATAGATGCTCCTGGAAGGAAAGAAACTTCCATATTTTCACCTCTAGGGTGCACTGTTATGCCACCTTGGACACCTTTATGTTCCTTCAAGTGAGTATGCCAAGAGGATTTGGGAGGTGCACTACAGTTGGGTCGATGGACATTCCGAAGTAGAGAAAATAGTGGCAATGCTGCAGAAGTATTTCTATTAGCCGAACCTTCAACAGGATGTCAGGAAGTATATTAGATTCTGCAATTCCCGTACCATTGCGAAACAAACAATCAAGAAGCAAATGCATATATACTTGTTGGTACCACTCCATTCTTCTAAAAACATCATCAATTGCCTATCTTTTCACTCCATAGACCTCTTTACATCCATTGAAATTGATTAGTTAATAGCGTTATAGTTGTTAGTTTGCATTAAAGTTAATTTATGAGTTTTTAAGTTAGAAATTAGGAATTTTTAACAAAAAGGTCTCAGGAAGATATCACATCCTGTAAATGGTTTATCATCCGACACATGGCATGACAGGCAAGCCAAAGCAGTGGATAAGGACGAACTCCTGAATGTACAAGCATGAAGAGAAATCGATTTTACAGCAAATCAAAAGTTCCTACTTATGTGGTCAACGCTGGGTCAAACCCCAGCCTTTTGGTTACAAAGGCAGTAAAAGCCATGGTTTCTAAACCGGCTTCGTTTTGTCTTTTTGGAAATCATTTTGTCTTTTTGGGAAACCGGTTCATCTTAGAATGACCGCAAATCATTCCACTGTAAAAGCAGGAACAGCTGCTTCAATGAATGTGCATTTGATTCAAGATAGGAAGGCGGATAAAAACTCTGTATCGTTTTTGTTTTTGGACATGTTATCTTACCTCTGTGTATTGTTTTGAAGAACCGAATTCATATATGTGATTGCAACTCTTAGTGTTTGAATACAATTACGATTTCACTCCAGCATTGTCTATGCATTAATATTGTCGATTGATTGAGCTCATTCTAGTGTACCATTGAAACGTGGACGGGCCCTGCGTGGATTGGTATACTATGCCTTTCGTTTTCATTACTTTTGAATTAACATAGAACGCATTTCCATTGCTTTTGAATGCATGTCGTTTAATGTCATTTTCACAACTCTTGAATTTACATAGAACGCATACTGTTAATGTTATTTCCATGCTAATGATTTTGTCAATTCGATTATGATTTCTCACAAATGGAATCCATGGTGCTTGCTTAAAGATATCATCGTTAGATCATTGAATCAGGTCTTGTAAGATATTTGGTTCAGCGTTATGCTTTAAGGCATTTCCATGAACTATGTTTCCGTATGTATTTAAAGTTCAGTGTGTTTTTGATTTCTTTATGAGTGCTTCATTGTTAACTAGACAGAGTTTTGTGCATAGCATCCTTGTAAGGGGATTCAAATCTCAATCTAGCTATACTTTGTATCTTTGAAATAGTTAGATAATCT
This sequence comes from Pinus taeda, assembly GCA_000404065.3. Classification (NCBI taxonomy): domain Eukaryota; kingdom Viridiplantae; phylum Streptophyta; class Pinopsida; order Pinales; family Pinaceae; genus Pinus; species Pinus taeda. The sequence continues at coordinate 102,767 of APFE031194214.1, read as the reverse complement.
AGGTAATCTGAGTGTTAGAGTGAGAGGAAACATACCTCAACCTTCTGTAAAGAAGTATTGTTGCCTATCACCACAAACACTTAGTTAGGAATCCTTTATGCCTATATATTTTAGGAACACGCCTCGAAGTTTACTTACCTAGGTCGATAATAAATCTAGTCTAATCTAGCACCCTAGATTGGCCACTACATTTTGGTGCCGCTGCCGGGGAGGCGTAGTTAGAGGATTTTGAAAAAAAACATCAATAAAAATATAAAAAAAAAATTAAATCAACAAAAACAAACCAAAAACACAACCTAGATTTGACTGTCACTGTAGAAATCATGTTTGCTTATGACTAGATCTAGAGATAGTAGAGGCAGATTCACAAAAACCCCCCATCCAAAAACTAACTTATCATCAGGAGCAAACTCTGTGGGAAAAACTGAACATACAACACCAATTGAGGAAACCATCATACAAAGATTAGAGGATAAACACAAGTCAAGCCAAAGACTTATACTTATTGAGAGACAAATCTTATTGGCGCACGAATCTCAGAAGAAGTATTTCCCTGAATCTTCTGCAAAGAGAGAAAGTAGAAAAATAACTCAACAATATTTAGAACAACTCTTTGGAACAAGTGACACTGAACAAACAATCAAATTACTAGAAGAATCTATAACAATGGCTGAGGAAGGAGGAGGATCAGCAAGAAGACCCACTCCTGAACAACAACACGATCAAGGAGAGGAGGAAGAATCAACTTTTAAATTTCCCATTCATGAACTTGAAGACAACAATGATGAGGAAATAAAAATGAAAAACATACCTCCTTCTGTGTTACCAAAATTTTATGGCATGGCTTCAGAAGACCCAGATTCATTCTTGTTTGAGTTTGACATTGTATGTCAAACATATGGTTACACAGATGATGCCCATAGGCTTAGACTCTTTCCAGCAACATTAAAGGCATCAGCACTAAAATGGTTTATGGGACTTAGTGAGCATGCAATCACTGATTGGGATGGCATGTGAAGAATATTTCTAAGGAAATATCAACCTTATTGTAGATCAAAGGATTCTAAAGATGATATCTTTAGGATGAATCAAAAAGAGGATGAAAGCCTAGAGGAGTATTTGGAACGATTTGCTTACAATTTACAAAAATCAAAACATCGATCCATGGCTCTTGATCTCATTAGAACCATATTCTTGAAGGGAATTCGAGACGAATACTTAGATGATCATAATTTGATGGGCAAAGGTGATATCTCCACCTTACCTTTCAAAGAAATTGCTGATCTATGTGAAAAGTATTCCAGGAGCAAAGCAAAAATTGGGAAAAGAACCATATCATCCAAAGCCACAAAATCTGCTTCAGCGAGTGTCACACGAGCTGAAATAGGAAACTTATTAGAGGAATTCAAAACAGATTTGTTGAGTACATTAGGGACCCAAACTGACACTCTTAAAGCCAAGAAAAGACAAGAAGAGGAAGATCAAATGATGGCTATCTTTTGTCCAAAATGCCGGAAGAAGCATGCCTTGAAAGATTGTCCATTAGAGAATATTCAAGTTTGTGCCTTTTTTACTGAAAATCATGATATATTTCATTGCTCTAAAGTTAAGGTTTTGCAGAATTGTAATGTGGAAGCCATTACAGATATGGAAAATGTCTATTTTATGGGTGCAAACAGACCATGGCAGCCAAGACCTCCACCTCAAGATATGTTCCCAAATCAGAATTTACAATTTCCTGCACATGATCAGATGTATGCTCAGAATTCATGGAATGTACCCATGCCATGGCAGCACCAGAGTTACCCACAACAACAATGGAGACCATCCCAGCAATACTCTCAACAATATCCATTATACCCTCAACCATACCAATCATATTCACTTCCATATCAACAATACCATTAGCTATATTTGCCATACCCTCAATCATATCAGCAATATCCTCTGCAGCAAGTTGTTTACCCACATCAATCTCAACCCACTCAACAAACATTGCCTGCTCCTCCACCAATAAATCCACCACAATTACAACTTCCATCTAACCCCCAACCTCCTAGACCTACTCAAATACCTGCTCAACCTGTACCAAATCCAAATAATAGAGCAGAGAGACCAGCTTACAATGTAGATGAGGGACCCTCATATCCCACGTTACCCTTGCAAAATATCAATTTGAGGTCTGGGAAAGTACTTCACAAAGAATCCCCATCAGTTGAAAAACAAGGAGAAAGTGAGGAAAATGAGAATGAAACCCCCATTCAAAGGAAACCAAATGATGACATCAAATACAAACAGATGCGACCATTGCAACCACCACCTTTTCCAGACCGATTGGTCCAAACAAAACTTCCCATGTCTATACCACAGTTTGATGTTTTAGATGAGCTAAAGAATGTCTACATAAAAATTCCGCTACTACAAGCCATAAAGGACATTCCCATATATACTAAAGCCATCAAATAACTATGTCTTAAGAAGCCTACTAGGAAAAGAGTTGATCCACAAACCATTCATGTTATTAGACACTTAGCTGGCCTTATGGCAAACACCATTTCAATGGAAAAATATGTTGATCCTGGTATTCCTAGAGTCACTACAATCATTAACAACATACATATTCCAAACACTTTAATTGATCTTGGGGCTGCCATAAATGTGATGACTCTTGAAACCATGAAAACCCTCCAGCTCACAAACTTGCAGCACACAACAATTGTTTTAGAACTTGCTGATAGGTCTAAAGTGATTCCTGAAGGGATTTTGGAGGACATAATTGTTTCACTAGACTCTTGGGAGTATCCAGTGGACTTTTTAGTTCTTCAACCAAAATCCAATTTAGGAGGACACCCTATCATCCTTGGTAGACAATGGTTAGCAACTGTTGATGCATTCATAGGATGTCGATCGGGTAATATGATCATCTCACGAGGAACTGAAATAAAACAACTCACTCTTTACCCATCAGCACAATCACCAGCAGTAGCACACAATTTATGGCTTGATGATAAATACAATGATAAGGTAGAAGTTCAATCTGTTTCAGCATCAACCAAATATATGATTTTCAAGAACATGATAATGATGACTTGGTAGAATTGTTTCTCTCTCAACCAGATGTGTCTGAGGAATTGAGGAATGATCAATACCATGTTGCCAATGAACTTCTAGCACAAAATTTTCAGGAGACATGCACCATTCATTCTTTGCAAACAACATTTCACAACATTTTTCCTATCCAATCCATCACCCACACACAGAGCAAGACCATAAATATTAGTCCAAGAAAAACATGGAATATTGGCAATCACCTAGACTCATCTCAAGAAGAGAAACTGACTCAACTATTGAGAAAATACCAGAAGGCATTTGCCTGGGACTACACTAATATACACGGAATCCACCCTGAAAAATGCACTCATCATATTTATATAGATAGCAATGTTAAACTAGTGAGGCAACCACAGAGACGAATGAACCCCAAGCTTCAGGATATTGTTAGAGAAGAATTACAAAAACTGTTAAAAGTCAATTTTATCTATCCTATCTCTAACAATCAGTGGATATCCCCATTAGTCGTAGTGCCCAAGAAAAATGGTAAGTGGAGGATTTGTGTTGACTACAGACAATTGAACAAAGCCACCCTCAAAGACTATTTTCCACTCCCATTTATTGACCAAGTGTTAGACACACTAGTTGGAAAATCATCATTTTCTTTTCTTGATGGTTTCAGTGGCTACAACCAAATCAGGATAGCCTTAGAGGACCAGGAAAAAACCACTTTTACTTGTCCTTGGGGCACCTATGCTTATAATTTTTCTCCATTTGGACTTTGCAATGCTCCATCTACATTTCAGAGAGCTGTAATAGCTATTTTTGCTGATTTAGTTCATGATTGTGTTGAAGTTTATATGGATGTTTTTTCAGTGTATGGTGATTCATTTGAGCATGCATTAACAAATCTTGAAAATTTTTTGAAGAGATGTATTGAAGCTAATGTGTCCCTAAGCAACGAAAAATGTTTTATCATGTTAAATGAAGGGATAGTATTAGGACACTATATTTCTTCTCATGGCATTAAAGTTGATCCATCAAAAATTCAGATCACTGTTGATTTGCCAATTCCGAAGACTCAAAAGGAGGTAAGAAGTTTTCTTGGGTATGCAAGCTATTACAGAAGATTCATTGAGCATTTTAGTCGCATAGCTTTACCTTTGTTTAAACTTCTAGCCAAAGATGCACCTTTCAATTGGAATGATAATTGTCAACAAGCATTCAAAACACTCAAAGCAAAGCTATCAACCACACGAGTCTTAAAAGGACCTAACTGGGACCTACCATTTCACATCTTTACAGATGCATCTGATACTGCAGTAGGTGCCTCATTAGGCCAGAAAGAGAAATCTTGTCATTATGCTATTTATTTCATTAGCAAAAATCTAACACTTGCAGAATTAAACTACACAGTCACAGAAAAAGAAATGCTTGCAGTCATACATGCTGTGAATAAATTCCGACATTATATAATTGGTTATGAGGTTTTTGTACATACTAACCATTCTGCCATCAAACACTTCATGAATAAACTAGCAACTAGTGGCAGAGTTACCAGATGGTTGTTATTGTTACAGGAATTTAACATCACAGTGTTGGATAGACCAGGTAAGGAGAATCGGGTGGCAGATTTTCTTTCTAGACTGCAAAATCAAGGTGAGGTTGTTCTGGTTGAAGATTCTTTCCTAGATGAAAATTTATTTGCAATTTCAGTAGTGAATCCTTGGTACATTGATTTGGCCAATTACTTGTCCACAGGAAGAACACCACCATCCCTTACTTCAAAGGAAAAGAAGACGCTAATCAAACAGAGTGCTCGATACTCATGGGTTAATGGCGATTTATTTTACACTGGTTATGATATGATTATTAGACGATGTGTAAGAAATGATGAAATTATTGATATTTTAAAATCTTGCCATGATGAACCGTGTGGTGGGCATTTTGCAGCTAAACGAACAACATTCAAGATCCTTAGTCTTGGATACTACTGGCCATCCATTTTCAAGGATTCCAAGAAGTACGTGAAGAGTTGTGATAGCTTTCAAAGAATGGGTAGGCCAACAGCTACAAATGAGATGCCCCTTCAGTCTCAAGTACACCTAGAGCCATTTGAAAAATGGGCTCTAGAATTCATAGGACCAATCAATCCAACTTCCAATGGTAAGAGGTACATCTTAGTATGTACTGATTATATGACAAAGTGGGCTGAAGCTAAAGAACTAGTCCCAGCAACTGAACAGACAGTGGTAAATTTCCTCTTTGAAGAAATTTTTGTAAGGTATGGAGTACCAAGGGAGATAGTAACAGATCAAGGTACTCAGTTTACTTCAAAGTTAGTTAAGGACTTCACCGAAAAATATCAAATCAAGCATAGAAGAAGTACACCTTACCATCTACAGGCCAATGGCCAGGTGGAATCAACAAATAAAACATTGGAAGGAATTATCACTAAGACAATAGCAATGAACAGAAAGAATTGGGAGGAGAAGCTCAAAGATGCACTATGGGCTTATAGAATCACGTGGAAGAATACTACAGGATTTACACCATATCAATTGGTGTATGGCAAAGAGGTAATGCTTCCTATTGAGTTTCAAATACATACCTTTAAGATGGATGCAGATTTGGGAATTGATCTTAATGAAGCACAACAAGAAAGAATTCAGTAGTTGAACCAGCTGGATGAAATGCGGAAGCAAGCAGAGGAGACAACACTCCTCATGCAAAAACAAAGGAAGCAGTGGCATGATGCACATATCAATAAGAAACAGTTCAAAGAAGGAGATTTGGCTTTACTCTTTGACTCTAAATTCAGAGATCATAAAGCCAAGTTTACTACACATTGGATGGGCCCATAAGAAATAGTTCAAGTTCATGAGAATGGATCAGTCCAGCTTATTACCATTGATGGAGAAGGTCACTCCTTTCTTGTCAATGGCCATAGGTTGAAACTCTATCACAAGGCCATCACTAAGGAGGATTTTCTTCAAACTGTATCTCAGCAAAGGGAGGTTGATATATATATATATATATATATATATTATATATATATATTATATATATATATATATATATATATATATATATATATTATATTATATTATATATATATATATATATCTATATATATATATATATTATATATATATATATATATATATTATATATAATAAAATAATAAAATAAATAAATAAAAAAATAAAAATATAAAAAATAAAAATAATGGTTTAGATGTGAAAACCAGACTCTCGCACACTCTAACCCAAAATTCTTACTTGAAAACCAATTCTTTGGCTGGTAATAATTCCTTGTTCTTTTCGTTTCCTGTTGATTTATCGCTTCAATAATGACTTGAGGACAAGTCAAAGCTTCAGTGGGGGAAAAGCATCAGCATTTTTGCATTTTTGTTTTTTTTATCTCATCTCCTCACTGCAAATTTTCAAAGAGTTTATCTCTTCATTGTAAATTCTCAAGAAGTTTGTTTCAGCACTTTAGTATTTCAATAGAAGTTGTTTGTGTCTTTGTTTTAATCAGAGGGACCTATTTGTAGCACTATGCAGTGGGACCTGTTCAGAAGACCATGACACCAGCACCAACAATAGAGGGACCTGTTCAACAAACATACAAGGGACCTGTTAGAGACTGCTACCTCAAGCCACTTCAACAAAGCTTCAACAAAGTTCAACAGAGATCCAAAGGTTGCTTGTCACCAAGCCTCCATCAAACATCAAAGATCAAAGAAGCTGCACACATATAGTCTTTTCCATATTTCGAAGAGGTTGTGCAAACATTATCCAGATCTCAGAGGGACCTCTTGCATCTAAATTTATCTCAGAGGGACCTGTTATGGACAACAAAGATTCATCACATCTAAACAAGAAATCCTATCTATGCATGCCAACTCAACTCTTGACCAATCAATCAAGTGTAAAGTATTGTTATCATTTTTATTTTTAACATTTAAATTCTTAGATTACTTTAGTGTTAAATGTAATGACTATAATTTCTTATAATCAATTTCAAAAAAATCCCCACATATCCACCACTCCCATCATATTTTTAATCCCTACCATGTTTCAACGCTCTAGCCTATCCCCCCATATTTTCCTATGCTTTCTAATCTGCTATCCCACCACCCTCCCATCCTTGCTATTCACTCCCTATCAGCCATCGAAACTACTCTCGGTCCAACATCTCCTTAGTCGACCAAGAACTAATGAACAAAGGACAGGTGGTGAACTCTCGGGAAGCCAAATGTTATACGGTTTCATGCATTGCTTTGAATCGACCAGATTATGACATGATCGCTTGACCAAGTCGACTCATGCAAAGAGACTATCCGTTATTTACAGCTCCAGTACTTCATACATGCTCGCGGCATTCTCATGATGGTATTCGCACAACCCAGTACAGCTACTCCCCTGTCATTAAACTATGAGTATGATCTGTTTTCATTACATTGAATTGGGTCGAGTCGGTTGTTAAATCCTATTTCATTCTCAGTTGTAGAAGTATGTTCCATATTAGAAATTTAGTGTTGTGATTTTCAAAAAAAGAATGGAGGCTAAGAACGCCAAGTGCTACGAGAGAAAAGCATAGTGTTTGGGCTTACAAAAATTCTATCTCTGCCACAATTCAAGGCTAGTCATCCGGTCACTACTCAAGCCACTGAAGGAGATGATTGTGAAGAACAGAGGACGCCACCAGGTCAGTGTGTGAAGCGAAAAGCAAAGGTAACAAACTAAAATACCTTTGTTCGATTAATAAGCATAAAAGAAGAGGGTTAGAGCAAGAATTTTCTGTAAAATGACTAATAGAGTAGAACCAAACGCATTTGATAGCTCTCAGTACCACGATGACTGCATTGAAATTTTAAGAGAGAAACAGTGGGTACTCTTCTTGGAAAAGTTTAATGGAAGCAACGAGGAAGTGACTAAACAATTTGCCTTTACATTCAATGGGGAGAAGGCGTTGATAGGTAATTTTTCATTTAGAGTCTCAGAAGACACTATAGCACAGTCCTTAGGGATTAGCCCAAAAGGAGAGAAGTACTTCAAGACTAAACAGTTTAAAGAGAAGTCATGGACCCAGTTCATGTCCAGGTCGAGGGTTTCATCAATTAATTGGAAGAAGGGTGTCCCAAGGAGCTGGTTGATACATCCATGGGACGAGATGGTGTATATCATCCAAAAGTTTGTTACATGCGAGGGTCAATATAGTATAGTTTATTTGTACCATATTAAACTCCTGCTACATTTAAATGGGCAGTGCACTATGAGTTTACCATATTTCCTCTTGCAAAGCTTGACCAAGGTGTCGAAGACTATTCAAAAGCAGAAAGGTAATGAGGACAAGAGTCTCTATCATTTTGGGTTAATTAAGATTCTCGTTGAATTTGAAGTACAGAGGAGGGGCAAGACATGGAAGGAGTTCCTAGTTTCCAATAAAATCAAGGATAGCGAAGAAGAACAAGAGCAACACAAATACTCAGGATACATGCTTGACATTGACGAAGAGATTCCTGTGCATAAATCAAACGATGTCTCTCCACCCAGTAGCCATGTGAGGACGAGGAAAATGAGACAAGAAGCTACCCAGAAAAGGGAGCAGGACAAAATTTTCACAACCTATACAAGGAGATCTAGGAGAGCACAAAAGACCCAGTCACAAGAATATCAACCTGAATCCAATGCACATGCACCGATGGATACCGAAAGCAGTGCTCACTCACAGCATGGACAAGAAGCCGAAGTGGAGGTTGAGATAAATAATAGGCAAGGAAAGGAGTCACCACCTGTAGTTAAGAAACAAAGGAAGCTGGAGAAGCAAATTGAAAGATTAAAGGAAGAACTGATGGAAGCCAACATGCTGGAAAAAGTTATTAAAAAGGAGAATGAGATGTTAAAAATACATAGTAAGAAAACCCAGCAGAAGAATGAAAAGCTCAAGGAGCAAATTAAAGAGCTCAAGACTGAACAAGCTGACATTTGTAACTGGGCAACCAAGTGGCATACCCAGAAGAAAGCCATCAAGGAGAAATACAAGAGTTTGAAGAATGAGCTCCACACCCAGAAGGAAGCCCGGGCTAAAAAGAACATAGACGCATTGTTGAAGGCAGCAGAGGTTCAGGGAGGGACAGAGTATAGAGGCAGCACATCAAGCTTAGCATGAGGACATACTAAGACATTAAGCTTGGGGGAGATGTTGGTACCATTCCATTACCCTCTTTTTCTTCTAAAAATATCATCAATTGCCTATCTTTTCCCTCCATAGACCTCTTTAAGTTAATAGTGTTATAGTTGTTAGTTTGCATTAAAGTTAATTTATGAGTTTTTATGTTAGAAATTAGGAATTTTTAACAAAAAGGTCTCAGGAAGATATCCAATCCTGTAAATGGTTTATCATCTTACACATGGCATGACAGGAAAGCCAAAACAGTGGATAAGGACGAGCTCCTGAATGTACAATCATGAAGAGAAATCGATTTTACAGCAAATCAAAAGCTCCTACTTATGCGGTCAACTCTGGGTCAAACCCCAGCCTTTTGGTTACAAAGGCAATAAAAGACAGGGTTTCTAAACCGGCTTCGTTTTGTATTTTTGGAAATCGTTTTGTCTTTTTGGGAAACCAGTTCATCTTAGAATGACCGCAAATCATTCCACTGTAAAAGCAGGAACAGCTGCTTCAATGAATGTGCATTCGATTCAAGATAGGAAGGCGGATAAAAACTCTGTATCGTTTTTGTTTTCGGACATGTTATGTTACCTCTGTGTATTGTTTTGAAGAACCAAATTCATATATGTGATTGCAACTCTTACTGTTTGAATACAATTACAATTTCACTCCAGCATTGTCTATGCGTTAATATTGTCGATTGATTGAGCTCATTCCAGTGTACCATTGAAATGTCGACGGGCCCTGCGTGGATTGGTATACTGTGCCTTTCGTTTTCATTACTTTTGAATTTACATAGAACGCATTTCCATTTCTTTTGAATGCATGTAGATTAATGTCATTTTCACAGCTCTTGAATTTACATAGAACGCATAATGTTAATGTTATTTCCATGCTAATGATTTTGTCAATTCGATTACAATTTCTCACAAATGGAATCCATGGTGCTTGCTTAAAGATATCATCGTTAGATCATTGAATCAGGTCTTGTAAGAGATTCGGTCCAGCGTTATGCTTTAAGGCATTTCCATGAACTCTGTTTGCGTATGTATTCAAAGTTTAGTGTGTTTTTTATTTCTTTATGAGTGCTTCAGTGTTAACTAGACAGAGTTTTGTGCACAGCATCCTTGTAAGGGGATTCAAATCTCAGTCTAGATATACTTTGTATCTTTGAGACAGTTAGATAATCTAGGTAATCTGAGTGTTAAAGTGAGAGGAAACATACCTCAACCTTTTGTAAAGAAGTACTATCGCCTATCAGCACAAACACTTAGTTAAGAATACTTTATGCCTATAGATTTTAGGCACACGCCTCGAAGTTTACTTACCCAGGTCGATAATAAATCTAGTCTAATCTAGCACCCTAGATTGGCCACTACAATACTCCTCTTCCTACTCCTGGACTTCCTTGGGAATCCATCTCCATAGATTACATGCCAGGCCTTCCTTCTACTAAGCATGGCAACAATTGCATTTTTGTGGTCATCAACATATTCTCTAAGATGGCCATTATGGCAGCCTGCAAGAAGAGTATCACAACAGAATCCACTGCTAAGCTCTTCTTTGAATGAGTGTCGGTACACTTTTGGATCCTACAATTCATTATCTCAGATCGGTGATGAGGCTCATCATTGGGTAAAATATGGACCTTAATACACCTCCAGGCTTACTAAAATCAACTCTTCTCATAATTCTTTACATGTTTTAATGATATTTTGCTTAATGAGGTGAGTAAAAGTAAGATTTTATGTCTAATGTCATAATGTGCATTGATTGCAGGTTTTTGGGAGAAAATTATGCCTAATTAGGGTGTAGGAAATCGAATGAGACAAGAAGGAGAGATTATAGGATATGGATCTCCCTCATTAAATCCTCACTCACTCAAAGATCCCTCAATTAAATCACACCAGCTTGGAGTTGCAAGCAGTCGATTCATAAGGATCATTGGCAGCCAAGCCAGTGATAGTTAAGAACCAATTAATCTTGAGATTCGGAGCCAAGCCTCCCTAGATTTAAGGAGAAAATTTAGGTGTATAAATAAAGAGGCCTAGAGCCTCATTAGAATTCAATTTTTTTATGCAAAATAGCTAAACAGTTTTCGAGTTGAAGGATTGTGACCAAACACTGTTATGTATTTTTTGATATGTTAATGAAATTGAGCAATATTCCCTTGATCTAGCACTAAGTTGACTTGGAGGGCTGAAGATCTTGGGTTAGGGACCAACCCTAGCAGAAACGATTCCTCTTACTATACTTGTATTCTTAGGCTATTTCATAGATTACTTGTTAAATTGATTTTGGTGTTATTACATTGCAAGTATTGGTAAATTCGATTAGTTTGCTTCCATTTGTGCCTAGCTTTAACAATAGCATTAGAGGGACAAGAAAATATTCAAAAAGTTTGATAACAGGTGGATCTTAACTCATTCCTCCCTTTAGGGACCATGGCTTGAGGAAGAACTCCCATTCAGCCCCAACAAGACAAAATTATGTTTTCTTATGAATTTAGGGTTTTTCTGCTCATTAGGTTAGTATCTTTTAGTTTTAGAATATAGGTTGTAGTTGTCATTTCTGATATCTTAAGTTTTGTATTAGATTTCATGTTGCTTTCACAATAGGCTTCAAGCATTTCCATGCATGAAATTGGAAAATAAATTATGCAAATTCTATTCTCTTATATTGTTGTAAACCCTTCTTGTTTTGAGATTATTTATGGATAAATGCCAACAATGATGTGTATGTTGTAGGAGTTTCAATATTGCAGGAAAATGTCATATCATCAGCCTCAACTAAATCATACCCACCCATGATCACCAAAGGCCACTAAGTTCTCAGTCTGAGTTATCATTTCACAAGGACAACTTATCATGCTGGTTGAGCAAATCCAACCATCATAGAGCTTTGGTTTGAGTTCTGAGTGAGTTCCAAACACGTCCTTCCTTATTCCTTCCATCACTCACCTTCCCTAATCTCCACACCACTGTCCAAATCACTCCTTATGATTTCGACTTGTTCCTATAGGAAAACAGGGGATCTTGTAGGTGAACTAGGACATCTTGTAGGAGAACCTGTAGTGGCCTATTTTGAGCCTGATTTGTGAAAAATGCATCATGAAAGGTAGGAGAAGACCCCTTCTTGCCTCCCAAGCCATTTGACCCATCACACTCATTCCCTCCACACCTATCCTACCTGCCATGCAACCAAGAAGGATTAGCATCATGTTTTAACCAAAAAACAAAAAGAAAAAGGTTGTTATGCCTATTCATGTGCACAGCAGTTAAGTGCTTGTTTAGATCAGATTTCATGCTTAGGTTAGTTAGGATTTCACATGTGTTAAATTAGAATTCTTTTGAAGTAAGGTATCTTAATAAATAGCAAGATGAGTTGTGTGTTTTAGGCATCTATTTCAGTCTTTCATTACTGCAATAAGTAGCATTTCAATCCTCTCAATTATGGTAAAATTCTCCTTTCTCAATTGGTAATTACGCCATAATGCGTTTCCCTCTGAAATCAACTTTCCTCTTAAGCTACGTATACATTTTTGAGCCTTTGATTTAAATGTCAGACGATTAAAATAATTTTAGCCATCCGATGGTTGATTCGACATGTAAATTGAGTTAGAAATTTAATTACACATTTTAAAAATGGCAGCATCTCGCCCTTGCCCTCGCTCGGTGTTACTTCTAGGTGTTTCTCGGACTTTAGACCTCGCCCTTGCCCTCGCTCGGCTTTACCTCCAAGTGTTTCTTGGACTAGAGACCTCGCCCATGCCCTCGCTCAGCTACTTCCAGGGATCATCTAGACCATAAAACCAAAGGGAAAAAGCTTTGTTCTTGTTTTATTTCAGGTATAGGAATCCGAAATCCATGAAGGGATTCGTTTGATATCTAAATCTCTGCTACAATTTGTTTGATATCTGAATCTCTACTATAACAAGGCAGTGAAGTATCTACACATTTTGTTCCCTTTATTTCCCAGGTCATGGCTATTGAAGTCTAAGTTAGTTCCCTTTCATTCTTTTGCTCAGTTAATATTTTATGAGTAATTTTTTAACCTTTACAAATCTCTGCTACTTTCGACACACTCAGTTTCTCTTGAAACATTGGCATCTACCGCTGACTAAGGTTTAGATGGGTTTGCTTTCTAGGGTAATCTCCTCTGTTTCGACAGGGTCTTTCCAAATTTCTGCAAGCAAACTGGTAACACATCTCTTTTATTTATTTTACTTTTTATCATTTTTTATGCAGAGTAATAATTTATCTCCTTTTTTGTTATTTAGGTTAGAGGGACCAATTTCACACTTGGCCTTTTCCAAGGCAGCGAAGGATCTACACACTTGTTCCCTTGGAACGGCTACACATAAGGTTACCTCTGCTTTTGAACAACCTGCAGCTCATGGGCTTAATGTTCCCAGAACATGGGCCTTCAACAACGGTGAGTACAAGGCAATGCCGACTTCTCTGATTGTATATGATGAACAAGTATTTTAGGTCTGTGCATGGGCCCTTGCAATAAGTCAATTGTTGAATCCCTCCACCAATTTTTTGTTTTTTTGGGTGTCTGAATGTGCTGGAAATGCTTGTCATTCTAAATCTTGAGTATGTTTTGGTTTCTCTACTTTGTGATGAAGGCCTTGGACTTTGAAGCCAAGAAGCATAGTCTCAGGCTAATACTAGGCCTTGTGAACAATTATGTGAACAAAAGGCCCAATATGTACAATGGGCTCACAATGCTGGACAAAATCTCAACTCTAAGTATGATTTCTTCACCAATCCCACTGTTAAAGGCTACTATAAGAACCATGTTAAGGTAACAAAGCATATAAATGTCTTTCTCTATTCATTATATGTAAAGAGACTAATTTGTATATAATAGATACACAAAAAACTAATCAAATATGTGTTCATCAATGTGTTTTCTTGAAGATTGTATTGACTAGAGTGAACAACATTACTAGAGTGGCCTACAAGGATGACCCTACAATATTTCCCTAGGAGCTCATGAACGAACTTTGTTGTCAAAGTGATCCTTCAGGAAGGACCATCCAGGTCAGGTAATGACTTTTGTATTTGAATAGAAACTGGAAAGTGGAAAACAATTGTAATCTGAGATTCAATCCAAATTGGTGTCTTTTAAGATCTCATTTCTATGGTTGAACATCACTGTTACTATTAGTAGCTCTTTTAGATTCATAGTTTGGTGGGTTTTGTAAAAATAAAACTGAATGAATTGTATGTTTTGGGCGACGATATTGTAAGCATGTTCTGTGTGATGGAAAGAATCCCAAAATATGTATTTTGATGCATCGGGGCAGAGGATCGTAATGAGATTGCACCCAATAGATGCCTCCAGCAAACCCGTTCTACAACAACCTCTCCTCACTTCTTCAAACCCTTCAACACATTAATTTATAAATAGTTGGTAAGTTATGCACATACATGTCTTCAAACTTATTTGATGAACATTATTTAATTTCGTATTTAAGAATATTTTTTAAAATTTCACAACTATTTGACTTTATTTATATGCTATTAGATTTTTAAAATATTTCAAAATAGGTAGTTCAATTAATAATACCCAAACTTATTAAATGTAAAGAATCAAATAGAACAGAAATATTACCATAGTTCTAGGCATTCTTTATGATGTCAAACAACGTATTATATCTCAGACTAATACTAGGCCTTCAAAATATGCAATTCAATTAAAAATACCCAAACTTATTAAATGTAAAGAATCAAACAGAACATAAAATATTACCATAGTTCCGGGGATTCTTTATGATGTCAAACAGCGTATTATATCTCGGAATAATACTAGGCCTTGCGAACAATTATGTGAAGGAAAGGCCCAATATGTACAATGGGCTCGCAGTGCTGGAAAAAATCTCAACTCTGAGGATGATTTCTTCACCAATCCCACTGTTAAAGGCTACTATAAGAACCATGTTAAGGTAACAAAGCATATAAATATCTTTTTTTTGTTTCATTATATGTAAAGAGACTAATTTGTATATAATAGATACACAAAAAACTAATCAAATATGTGTTCATCAATGTGTTTTCCTGCAGACTGTATTGACTAGAGTGAACAGCCTTACTGGAGTGGCCTACAAGGATGACTCTACAATCTTTGCCTGGGAGCTCATGAATGAACTTCGTTGTCAAAGTGATCCTTCGGGGAGGACCATCCAGGTCAGATAATGACTTTTGTCTTTGAATAGAAACTAGAAAGTGGAAAACAATTGTAATCAGAGATTCAATCCAGATTGGTGTCTTTTAAGATTTCATTTCTATGGTTTAAAATCACTGTTACTATTAGTAGCTCTTTTAAATTCATAGTTTGGTGGGTTCTGTAAAAAAAAACTAAATGTATTGTACGTTTTGGGCGACGATATTGTAAGCATGTTTTGTGGGATGGAAAGAATCCCAAAATATGTATTTTGATGCATCGACAGACGATCATAATGGGATTGCACCCAATAGATGCCTCCAGCAAACCCGTTCCGCAACAACCTCTCCTCACTTCTTCAAACCCTTCAACACATTAATTTATAAACAGTTGGTAAGTTTTGCACAAACATGGCTTCAAACTTATTAGATGAACATTATTTAATTTTAGATTTAAGAATATTTTTGAAAATTTCACAACTATTTGATTTCATTTATATGCTATTAGATTTTTAAAATATTTCAAAATATGCAGTTCAATTAAAAATACCCAAACTTATTAAATGTAAAGAATCAAACAGAACAGAAATATTACCATTGTTCTGGGCATTCTTTATGATGTCAAACAGCGTATTATATACGTTAACATAACCCATTTTAAAACCAAGAAGTGTGGGCTTCAAGGTTTCTAATAAAGATGCACATTTTTTATCAAATGAAATGGCAACATCATTAAACTCACCAACGCATGCGCCACAGGTCAAGTTATGCAGAGCAATTTTTGAAGGAAAACATCCGAAAGTGGGAAGACCGATAACGGAAAATAGGGTGGTACCTTCCTTGTAAATATTTTGTCACAAGAACCATGGTATCATCAGATATTTTGTATCAGAACTTTATTTTCATGTAAATTTTGTTAAAATTGCTCAATTATCTTATCATCGATTCTACTAACAGCAGATCAATTCATTCCTTATCAATGTTTTATTACAGAAATATATGTAAGTGATTGAACAGGGACTTACGCCTACTAACTGCGGTGAAAACTTGTGTAGAATCCAGCGTTTTGGATGCGAAACTAACAAACCTTCTCATGGGCCCTCATTACCTGATTGTTCCTCTTTGTTGACAACATTTTGGTGCACACACATGAATAATACTCATTGGATTGGTAGTTGAATGATACAAATTTTTCTCTATCGTCTTCTATGTATTCAAACAATAGCAATAGACAATTTATATCACTGACTTTCAGATGGAATTTTGGCAATACAATCGTAAATGGAAGATTCAAATCATTTGATTTCATGGATATTTATCATTGCATAACTGAGCATATGTTTGACACCTTCATGGTGTTTTACATTTCTATTGTCCATTCAAGTGAGATCACTTATTATAGCTTCACATTGTTATGCATGTCTAATCTTGAAATAACTAGCACTTAACTTGTCAAAATGAGTTCGGAATTTTTCATCTCTACTTATCAATCCTAGCTAAATTCGACCTTAGGAAATCTCCCCTTAGGTAAGGAAGTCCCTTCTTAGCCTTAAAGCAAGAGGCAAGGCCTTGGCTCTCCCATTGGCTTGGGACATTTTCCTTAGGAGAGGGTTCAAGAAGTAACAGAAACCAAAGGTAAGTCACCTTAAAATCTTTAGATATGTTGCTTATAAGGTAGTTATGGGGGAAGTATGATTTAATCCGATGCCACTGGTAACCAAGTATTGTGTGTTCTTCTGTTTTGACCAAACAATGGAATATAGGCTCTTCGATCATTGTAGAAATTAGGTTGTCGTGAGCATGGTTGTGAGAATAGATGAAAAATATGATCAAAATCAAGTTATTTCAGCCTCAAAAATGGATGATGACTGCCAGTTTGAAGTTAAAAATCAGCTGGTCTACAAAGAGAACAGGTCAAGTTATGCAGAGTAATTTGTGAAGGCAAACATCTGAAAGCAGGAAGACTGACAAGGGAAAATAGGGTGGCACCTTCGTTGTAAATATTATGTCAGAAGAGCCATGGTATCATCAGAAATTTGGTATCAGAACATTATTTGCATGTAAGTTTTGTTAAAATTGCTCAATTATTTTATCATCGATTTTACTAACAAAAATCAATTCATTCCTCATCAATGTTTTATTACAGAAATATATCTAAGTGATTGAACAGGGACTTGTGCCTGCTAACTGCAATGAAAACTTGTGTAGAATCCAGTGTTTTGGATGGGAAACTAATAGGCCTTCTCATGGGCCCTCACTAGCTGATTGTTCCTCTTTGTTGACAACATTTTGGCACACACACTGATAATACTCATTGGATTGGTAGTTGAATGACACAAATTCTGCCCTATTGTCTTCTCTGTCTTTAAACAATAGCAATAGACAATTTATATCACTTACTTTCAGATGGCATTTTGGCAATACAATGGTAAATGGAAGATTCAAATCATTTGATTTCATGGAAATTTATTATTGGGAGTGTGAGTTTCACTCTTGTGCCAAGAAACAAAATGTGAGCTATCCTTGTCAGAGCTTATTGCTATATGAGTAGCACTAGCAAATTTACTTGGTCCTTCAAGCAGGTCATCAAGAAGTTTCAACAGTTCTAGTTCTGATTCTGTTGGAGTCCATTCAATGTTCATATTCCTTTGTTATTTCTTTCATAGGCTTCATCTTCACTTCCCTGCTAGGTTTTCTTAGAAATAAATTTTCAATAATCGTTGTATTAACACAACAATTGGGGCATAGTTTTGTTGCTACAGCTACAAATCCTTTACCATACTTTGCTACAAATAGCTTGTCAATATCTAGAAGTTCTAGAATGTCAATACATCTTGAAGTTGTGAATATTAAACTTGAAAGATCTTCCCGCAAATCAACAGGACATTCCCCCTAGGATTCAATGATTTGCAGTCGTGCCACAATAGATTCACAAAATAGTTCAAATATATCATATGCCGCTATGATATTTTAATCTCTATATATATGTTCAACTTGGATCCTCGCACTTGGTTCCTCACCAGATTGGAGAAGAAGAGGAACTCCCTCTTCATAATCTGCAGCTACATATCGCTCTTGTTTCTGTGCAGCGTTATGTGTGACATTGCGAGCCTCAACAAGGTATTGCATTTTGAAGATTTGAAACTTTTCCCAAATAAGATGCCTCTATTGCAAGTGAACATGGAGGGTCGATTGCATAGGGAGCATTCCATGTACATCCATTCATATGTTGATGTTGTCATTCTTCCACACTTTATGTCTTACAGTGTTTCCTTTGCAGCATCTAGTGCAAATGCTAGTTAAACTTCTTCTAAATCAATAGAAGGTTGGTTTGAGAAACCCTAGTGGTCTATCACCCCAACTCAGTAGTGACAAAGAGTGGAACCATTACATCTATTTGTGTATACAACATTGTCACCTTCAATTTTGTACATACCCCGAGTTGATAAAGTAAAGTTGGTAGCCCCAGGAGTTGCAACATTCTTGCTGCAATATTGGTGCTCATCAATCAAGACAATAGGTTTTTGAGTACATTTTGGTTAAGCCTATGTTCGATGTTGGATACCAAACTCACTAAGTTCACGACCTTCCACCCCCAAATTAATGGCCAAACAGAGGTCATCAATAGGATGATCGTGCACATTATGCACATGTACAACTCGAAGCACCCATACACATGGGATGAAATCATCTCCTATGTCCAATAAAACTACAACATATCTCTCCATAGCTCAACTGGCCACAACCCCTTTTAGGCGGGATTGGGATTCCAGCCGCTATGTCCCATTGATGTGGCCCACCATTTGTCACTACTCAAGGAGATTTGGCTCATGTCCAATCTGAAGCTGACAGGGGTAAAAAATTCACTGAGCGCATTCAGCACATCTTCCAATTGCTCCATGACATATTATATAAAGCCAATGCTAAGTAGTGTCATGATCAACATCGGGTGTCACACAAGTTCCAGGTGGGCGACAAAGTTTGGTTACATTTGCAGAAGTAGCGCCCCGTTGGGCCCCACCACAAGCTTTGCTCACTGTGATATGGATCGTACACCATCACCAAGGCTATAGGGGACAAATCCTTTGAGCTCAACATTCTAATCTTCCTTGGACTGCACCCATTATTCAATATGGACTGGTTGTGACCATACTTTCCTTCATTGTTGGAAACATCCAATGTTCCGAAGCAGCTAACACCAATAGAGCTCAACCCAAGTTGCATCGAATAAGCCACAACTGACAAGATAATGAAAACATATATCAAGAACACTCACCAACAGAGGATCCAACAATATCAAGTTGTCAAAGCAGGCCAACTCCTTCACCAAGGCAAGTGGTTCACCAAGGACCAAGTTCAACAGAAATTTCCGCACCTCATGGAGGCTCTGCACACAATGGGGACAATTTCTTCCTAAGAGGGGAGCACTCATCCATGTGGATATTGGTGGACACTTGCCTATTCCACCTAGACCTCTAGTCGGTCTCATTAGTTTCCTTATTATAGCAACATTTACTATTTTTAGCAAATTTTTATGTTTTGAACTTTCGGAGTTGTTTTAACCCCCTAAACGGGAGTTCCGAAGCAAGCCCGTGCTTGGATGAGCCTACCGCAAATCCTATAGTACTCGAATATATATTTCCAATGAGGCATCGTACACACCAAATATAGATCATATGACCAAGTTACGACCCCAGGAAGTTGGCTTCCTAACTAACCCGAATAGGGCCCACAAACTCTTGGGAGTTTTGAGGTCTAAAATGGGCCTCCTAAGGAAATTATAAAATTATAGTAGAAATAATAAAATAAGATTAGATTACATCATCAAATTTTAGAGGGAAAAAAGGAAAAACTATTTTTTCAACTTAGTTCCCTATGGGTCTACTCAAATTTTGAGGGAAAACACTCGTTGGATGCAAAATTTGATTCATCAACCAAGGAGTACCCATGTTGCATACTTTCAATGGACCCTTCTACACGAAAAATGAGAAATGCATGGAAAACATGATTGCAATCATGTTTTTTCATGTATTTCTCATTTTTCGTGTAGTAGTGTCCATTGAAAGTTTGCAATGAGAACTCCTGCTTGAAATTTGAGTAAAAAGTTAGAGAGATAAGTTGAAAACACGAGTTGAAAAAGTAGTTTTATTATTTTATTATTTTTTAATCTTTTTACTTTCTTTTACTCCAAAAATGGTGGATCATCCCCCATGGTTGACACCATCATCTTGAATCATATTGGTTCTTATAAACTATATTTTGGTTGTACATTTTTCTTAGGAGGCCCATTCTATACTTCAAAATTCCCCTAATGTGTTCCATCTCATGGGGTTAGGGTTTCCCTTTTTGTTCAATAATAAAAAAGGCCCTTGAGCCTCATTGTAGCACAGTTCAGAGGCATGTAGCCGCCACATCTCTTCTCAGAGATAAGCTACCATTGCCTGAGCTAGTTTATTTCCATTTTGTATGTAAGCATATTTCAGTTCTTTGATATTAATGAAATGAAGTTTTATTCTATTGCACCTCTGTGTTTATGTTTATATCTCTATTATGCTGCATTATTGTATAAGTCTAGATCATTTATAAAATGTAACAAATGTTATTCAAAATGATCAATTCTCTCTCAATGAAGACCTTGTTACAAGAACCATGACACACAAGACTCTATAATGCACTGAAAAAGTAAGACTCGCCTATGCTTTGATGAAACACATAATTACATATGCACAACACTATCGATGTACTGCCATCATCTAGACAAAGACTCAGAATAGTTGGACAACATCTCAACAAGAGGACCTGTCTCTTACTCATGACAACAGATACTTTATAACTAAGGACCTTACAAAAGCTAGGACTTTGAAAAAAATACCACATAGAAACAAAATTGCCCGACCACCATCAAACATGATCAGGGACTTGAATTCTAACCACGACAGTACAAGTGAACACAAATATTGAGTTGACCAACTAGACCAATGACACAAGACTAGAAATTGGGAAATTAGAGAAGATATAAGCAATAACTTTCTCACCAAATCAGTATTCTAACTTAAGCCACACACTTGAAAGTAATTGTCAGCACCAATACAACTCTTCAACAGTGAAACTTCATACCAAGATAGACTATAAACCAACAAAGCAATTGAAAACCAACAATTAGAGGTTGAGGGTTTGGCCTCACCTCCACTCTCACTTGCTCCTTCAGACTCCAACTCCATCATTAGAAACGAAACTTAAAGACATCAAGTCCACTTTTACCCCTACATGCTTCCTCAAGCTGGCGCCTACAACAACTCACGATCCTTAAATGAACAATGCACCTGGAAGGCAGAAGACACATCCTCCTACGAATCTGTCACATCCATAATAACACCCTCATTGGGGATTAATATAACAATATGTTAATATTTATATTAAACTTAATATTATATTAACATTGTTTATATTATTCATATACCTAAACTTGGAGCCATATCTCAAGTTACAGTGAGGACAAATTGGATAGAAATGGGTCCTCAATGGCAACCTTCACTTGTTTTTCTATCATTTTGAAGTTTATTCCGGACATACTCTTTATAAAATCCATAAGGGATGTATCACCTTCATCTCTAAAACATACACTAATCTTTATCTCACTTGAATAACTTAATAGTATATAAGATATCTAACCTAACATTATGTAAGATATCTAGCTTATAGTAAATTTATTATCATAATATCATAAATAATTATGATATGATAATAGTTATAAAATAATTAGCATATAATGTAATCATTAATATATATTATTATGTGTGAATCATCATTTCTTTGTACTTTAATTATATAAATCAATAAAAAGTCAATAATTATTATTTAATTCTATATGTATTTATATATAAATTTTCACTCTTGAAATAGGTGTTACTATTTTGGTGGAAAGACTTGCTTATATTATGGTACTTAACAACTTTAGATAAATATAATTATTTACACAAGTATACATTTATTTGTTTATATTAAGCCATGAGATATAAAGAATTGTCATATGAATTCTAAACCTAATATGGATTTATATAATCTTTGAAGGATTTTTTTTATTCAGTGGACATTTAAATGTTTACACTCACGAAAACATCTCCCTTATCCTAAATTTTTATTTAACAGAGATTAAAATGTTTACACTCATTTACAGACACTACAACATCTCCTCCAAATTGTTTTTATTTATGTTAAACGAGCCAACATATGAATGTTTATGAATAAACATTTACACCACTTCAATATAACCAAAAAAGTTGAAAATCTCTTTTAAAATATATGGAATCACAATTTTTATTGTGACCACATAAAACTCCACTATTGTGTAGGTATCCATATGATTATCCTAAAACCACCCTTTGTTTGAAAAAGATTGGCTTTCATATTTTGTTGTATCTTCATTTCCATCTCACCATCTACATAATTCTTGTAAGAGGACAAGATTTTCCACACCCAATTAGATAATGTGATTAGTGGACATATTAGTATTAGTGTTAGATAATGTGACTAGTTGACATATTAATATTAGTGTTAGATAATGTAACTAGTTGACATATTAATATTAGTGTGTGGAAATTTGAAAGCACTGTTTAGTTTTACTATTTTAACAATACCATAACACAAGACGCACTTAATCTTATTTTTTATCACTAATATCACACTATCAAATTTACATAAATATCTTTTATTACTATGAATAAACTTCATATTATTTATGGTACACATAGAATCACTCTCTTAAAAACTACAATATATTTACATTTTACAATATATCTATTCTATGATGAATTTTTTTTGGATTTTTCTTTCTTTCCCTTTAAAATTAATCACATCAATATCTTTATTTAAAAAATAATATTAAAAAATTAACCCCAAATAATTATCAAATATTTAATTTATTAGAATATTATAAAAACAATATATATATATTATATATTTTATTTATTTATTGAAATAACTAAATTACAATAAAAACTTTAATAATATTATAAACATTAATTTTATTCTTATATCTATATATATATTATATATATATATATATATATATAATATATATATATATATATATATAATAATTTATTTGAAATAACTAATTACAATAAACCAATTCAACTCAAAAGTAATTCCAATATAATATAATATGCAACAAGTATCATAATTTGCAATTAACATTTACTGTAACCATGCTCCAGAAGGCAGTTCTTTTTATACAAGATAAAATGAAACCCCACTCAAACGACCCTGCATAGTTCAATCCTTCCTAAGTTTTCATGCCATCATGATAAACCCGGGTTTCACAGGAGTTCATCAATGTACATGAATCCCGGTTTCACAGGAGTTCTTGTAACGCCCTTGGTAAATTGATAATGTTTTAAAGTAAAAGACAGTAAATTTAACTATTGACTATGATTATGCCGGTGGAATTGAGTAACTATCACTGTTATTACTGTTTAACTAATCATGTTATTAAATTGCTGGTTGATTTCCATTGAATATGGTTGCAAGAAAGCAACCGAAAATGGTTATAGTTTTCCTCATGTGAGGAGGATTAATAAAAAAATATATAATAATAAAATATGACATCTGTCAAAAGAAAGAAAAGAAAGGGAAAACCTAACTACTTTCTGGAGATGGTTGAGACTCCAATAGAGGGAGAAAATGCTATGTCTGGTGAGGACCAAATAGCAAGAGGAGGAGGAGATGAAAATTGCTCTTGGTAGCAAAAATCGCTACATCTGGTAAGAACCAGATAGTGCATGTTGGGAAGCTGGAGCCTCCCTGAAACCGCTACGTCTGGTAAGGACCAAATAGCGTAACTAGGGTAGTAACAGAGGACTTGCAGACAGCGTAGGTCTTGCAGGAGTGCTTGGGGGTGGAAGGTCGAGGAGGACCCTCCTAAGGTCGGGTGGTGGACAAGCGCACTAAGAGGTTTGCCTCTAACCAGGTATGAAATAATTGAGAATTCAATGGACTGTATATGATGTAATGATAAATAAGTTCATAGTAGATAGAAAAATTGTGTTTGAAAAACTCAGGGGAAATTTCTGAAGTAATTCAAGCCATAAACAACATAATAATTGTAAGGTACTTTTGGCATTAAATTGGAGCCCCTGCGTAAGCATAAAAGTAGGAAATGATACAACACGAATTACCACAGTTTGCCAGAAACTATTCTGTAAGCGAAAATTACAACATAAGTTACAGATGAATAAAAATCGATTGCCATATAACCTTTGCTTTAATAGGCGGTAGCTAATCGAAAAACAATGTACATCTATACATATTTGTACATATGCGAATCTCCATAAATACTGATAAAGAAGTAAAGAAAGTGGCAGCATGGCGGCAAGAACTGGAAAAAAATCATGTATACATTGAACTAAGAATTTGGCAGCAGTCGTAAGGCCTCATCTTGAGTATACAGCTTCCCAGTGAAGCAACTCGAGAAAGGAAAAGACCTCTGAGTCGTCGGCTCAGTAGAGTTAACATTCATGTCTCTAACATGCCTAGCCCGCTTTAGACGATGTTATAACCAGAACCATTTTGTAAGCAGAAGACCGTAGGTCGGCATGGTTAGAGCAGGGTATGCCGAAGAGGGTTTTTACAACCCCGAAGTCAGCACCCTCAATCTTTAAAAAAAAAAAAAAGAGAAAACATGAACATATATTTCGGCAAATCAAACTTGAGATAGATATTTCCATTTAATGATTACAAAGAAAGAATGAACAGTAAGAGCGTATTAAGTAGCTCTACAAGCCGCGGAAAAACTAAAAGTACAAACCTAGATATTCATAGAAAACTCAATAACACATAAATCCATTGGATAAATAATATTAAGGTTAAGAGCTCATTTCATTATACAGCTGGTAGACGTAAATATCAGTATAACAATTAAAGCGTTACATAGTGGTTCACTGTAGGGATAACCCTCGGTTTTGAAACATAATACATTGATAACCAGGAGCCGGGCGTAATCCCAGTTAGGGCTTCATTGTGGAACTGCCCGGGCGGAACCCAACTCCTCAACAAGAAAATAAAAAAAAAGCGTGCTTGCATAAATTTTATTGATGATTAAACAAAGAACGATTGATAGACTTCATAACCCAGGCAAAAACGAACAACCTGCCAAGAAGGAGAAGGGACTTCAGTCGTTTCCCAGAATTCAACCGTAAAACAAAAAGGAAGAAACGCACTGTGTAATGAGCACCTCTCACCTGGTAGGTGGACTGGGTAAGGAGGGCTGTGTGGTTGTCGCCGAACGTGGAACCCGGCACCAAAACTTGACACCTGCAACAGAAAACCATCATACCTGAATAAGAAATGAATCCTTAACAGAGGAATATGAAACGGTAAATAAAGTTATCTGAGGTTGTGATGTGTTTACCATATTTTAACCGGGAAGCAGAGCCTTTCGTCCATTACAGACTGGTCTGTAGAGGCGGGGCTTTGCTGTGCGGAAGTGCAAATAATCAGAGCCGAGAACTGTCTGGCAAATAATCTGAAAGGAAACAAAAATCTTACCACTAAAATACCACCGTAGACCGTATTACTCCCACCTGGAGGATCGACGATCGTTGATCCAGAGTCTTTCATCTCCACCGTAGGATGAGCAGGAGGGATGTCGTCGTTTGAGAAATGGAGTGTACCAGGTACCAGGTGCATTAAGTATACACCTCGGTTGGGTAGCTGGAGTACCAAATTGGCTTGGTCGCGATGCATGAATGCCGGCCAGTTGCACACTCATACGCCAAGTGGAGGGCATATGGATAACCGTAATTCATTCGTAACCAGGCCGGTTGCCAGAAAGACTACGGACGAAGTTTCCCGTAGCACTCAGCCCCAGACCGAGTTGAAATAGCGTGCAACATCTGTGTTTAATCGCCCTCACATAAATGCATTTAATATCATCGTAGTACCATAAGAGAATCCCGAAGATTACAACCTGGGATAGAGATAAATAATTTGTATATATATTCCAGAATATTATTACCATCATACAAATTATTTTAATATATGTATTCCAGACTATGGCACTATTCTCTCCCTTGTTTGATGGTCAATATGTTGCTTGATGCTCATTTGTGCTGTGAAAAAGGATTTGAAGAGTTCATAGGATGATCTTCTGTCATAACCCTTTCTAGGCAGGGGCTACCGAAATCATGGGTATCTCAACTCCAGCCAGAGGTTTTCTGAGGAAGATCAGATAACATTGAAGTTAAATTCCATTGTAACTCCTTTTGCCAAGGCAGGATTCTTCAGCAGGATAACATTTTGGTGGTTGAATTCTCTTTTGTCCAAAGGAAAGAAGAAGCCTCTAGAAGAAGATGATTTTCCTTGTGTGTGTGGAGATGATCAAGCAAAGAATAATTATACAACATTTACAGAAGAACTGTTGAGGCAAAAACAGAAAAACCCATTTGGCACTCCATCAGTTTTCTGTGCTTTGGTTTGCTGTCACTGGAAAAATCTGGCAAGGACTGGGTTCTATGCTTTTCTCAAAATACTTACTCTGTCTTCTGGACCACTTGTTTTGAATGCTTTTATTGGATTTTCAGAAGGTAGACAACCATTCAAATATGAAGGATTTGTTTTGGCAGGAACACTCTTTATTTCCAAGACCATAGAGTCCATATCTCAAAGGCAATGGTATTTTGGCACTAGACGGATTGGTCTACAAATGCGCTCTTCACTTGTTGCAGCAATATATCAGAAACAACTAAAGCTATCCAATGAAGCTAAACATGTACATACAGCCGGAGAAATCATGAATTATATGGAGGTAGATGGTTATCGTATTGGCGAACTTCATTTTTGGTTTCATCAGACTTGGACAACAGTACTCCAGCTTATATTTGCTTTAGGCATCCTCTTCCATGCAATTAGATGGGCCACACTTTCGGCCTTGGCAGTTATAGTCATTACCGTTCTTTTTAACTCTCCATTGGCAAAGTTACAGCATAAGTTTCAAACTGAACTCATGTCAACCCATGATCAGCTGTTAAGGGCTACCACAGAAGCTCTGGTGCATATGAAAGTACTGAAATTGCATGCATGGGAGGAACGCTTCAAAGAAAGTATTGAGAAGCTGCGCAAGGTAGAGTTCAAATGGATATCTGCGGTTCAGATTCGGAAAGCCTATAATTTGTTGTTGTTTTGGTCATCTCCCGTTTTGGTTTCGACTGTAACGTTTATAACCTGCTATTTTTTTTAAATTCCTCTTACTCCAAGCAACGTTTTCACATTCATAGCCACTTTGTGCCTTGTTCAAGAACCAATTCGACAAATGCCTGATGTAATTGCTGTTATCATTCAAGCAAAGGTCTCATTAAGTCGTATCATCAAATTTCTTGAGGCTGCTGAATTACAGGAGCAAGTGGTGGAGGGTGTATTTCCTCAAAACTCTGACCACTCTCTTCTTATCAGTTTTGCAACACTAAGTTTGGATTCTAGTTCATCAAATCCCGCATTGAGAAACATAAATATGGAGGTTAAACATGGCCAAAAACTGGCAATTTGTGGAGAAGTTGGATCTGGAAAATCAACTCTTTTAGCTACAATACTTGGAGAAGTACCAAAGTTAAGGGGCAGTGTGAGTATGAATTATTTACCTCCTTACCTTAACATTTTTAACCATTTAAATTGATTGATTCTCTTTCTTATTGTTATCAACCCTGCCTCTGCAGTTGCAAGTCTGTGGCACCCTTGCATATGTTTCTCAGACTGAATGGATTCAAACTGGAACAGTACGAAACAACATATTATTTGCGCATCCCATGGATGAGCAGAAATATGAGAAAGTTATCCTCAAGTCTTCGCTGGATAAATACCTCCAGAATCTTCCCTTCGGTGATCAGACTGAAATAGGAGAAAGAGGTGTCAATCTCAGCGGTGTCCAGAAACAACGGATACAGCTTGCCCGTGCCTTATATCAATATTATGATATTTATCTATTGGATGATCCTTTCAGTGCTGTTGATGCTCATACAGCTACTAGCCTGTTTAAGGTTAATATGGCTATTTCCTTCTAATATAAAGGTTTTTAAAGTTATTATGTAGTTGTTACTAATTTGCTTGTTGCACCTTTATACAGCAATGATTTTCATTTTATTTAGCTTCTGCAGATCCTATTAATCACGGGTTTTGATGTGTAGGAATACATAATGGGAGCACTGTCAAACAAGACAGTAATCCTTCTAACACACCAAGTTGATTTTCTCCCTGCATTTGATGCTATTTTGGTTAGTAAACAGTTGTCCTAGCCATGTGGAAGCTGTTTGTTTGCTTGTATACAACATTTTGACGAAGTTTTTAACAGATTGCACATAATTATAACTCCTGTAATTTTAACATATCTACTGCTCATAGCTTTGGCAATTTTTCTTTGAATTTCTACACTAAAGTTTCTCTCTTTTGTAGTTGATGGTAGATGGGGAGATTCATCAAACTAGGAAATATCAGGAACTGTTGGTATCGAGTGAGGCATTTAGGGAGCTTGTGAATGCACACAAGAATACTATTGGTTCCAATGAATCAGCAGCCACGATGCCATCCAGAAAAGATGAACCGATTAATGACGAGAGAGAAATTCAAAGGAGCAAATCACAGAAAGAACGATTGATTTCAAATAGATCTCCCAAGGGGGATCAACTAGTTAAAAGGGAAGAGAAGGAAGTTGGGGACACTGGTTTGAAGCTATATATTGACTATTTGAAACAGAATAAAGGTTTCTTATATTGTTCTTGTGCTAGTCTCGGTCATCTTATATTTCTGATTGGGCAGATTTCAGGAAATGTTTGGATGGCTGCAAAGGTGCAAAATCTTCAAGTCAGTGTATTAAGTTTAATAACAGTGTACTCAGCCATTGGGTTCACATCTATATTTTTCTTATTCCTTCGGTCATTTCTTTGTGTTATTTTGGGGCTTGAGTCATCAAAGTCCTTCTTTTCTGAGCTTCTGAGTTATTTATTCCGAGCACCAATGGCATTTTTTGATGCAACTCCATTGGGAAGAGTTTTGAGTAGAGTAAGTATTTTATGTAATCACGATGGGCTTCCTTCTTTTCTTTTCTCTCCTTAAAACAAAAAGTGAAATTTGATGTACATCACGTAGTAAACTACTGACATTTTTCTTCAGATTTCAGCATTCTCCATGTAGACATTCCTTTCTCTTTTGCCTTTGCCATGTCGTCTACCATGAATGCTTATAGCAGTCTTGGAGTTGTGGCTGTTGTAACATGGCAAGTTTTGTTTGTAGCCATTCCAATGATTTATTTGACCTTTCAACTCCAGGTAAAACGCCACCCCACGCAAGTTTCCTGAGAAGACTCTGTACTTCACTATGAATATTGTGAGAGAAGCTATAATTGATTTTTTGTTTGTTCAATTTAATCAGAAATACTATTTTTCCTCTGCTAAAGAACTGATGAGACTGAATGGCACAATGAAATCATCTATTGCAAATCATTTTGGCGAGTCCATAGCAGGAACAATGACCATTAGGGCTTTCAAGGTTGAGGATCAGTTCTTAAAGAAGAACTTAGACCTTATTGATAAAAATTTGAACCCCTTTTTCTACAGTTTCTCGACAAATGAATGGTTGATTCAGCGTCTAGAGATGTTAAGTGCAACTGTTCTTTGCTCCTCTGCTCTTGCTATGGTTCTACTCCCAAAGGGAAACTTCAATCTTGGTATGAACGATGAAACTAAGGGTCGTCTGTGGGAGATATCTGTTGTTACTGGATGCTTTTATGTATACGATGATGATGCCTAACATTTGAACTGGTGCAGGTTTTGTTGGGATGACACTATCATATGGTCTGTCATTGAACATGTCATTGGTTTCCAGTATTCACATCCAATGTACACTTGCAAACTACATTGTTTCTATAGAACGCATCAAACAGTACATGCACATTCCTAGTGAGGCACCAACTGTTATAGAAGATTGTAGACCAACAGATAGTTGGCCCTCGCATGGGAAGGTGGAATTGCAAGACGTGAAGGTACCTAAGTTGTGCATTCCAACAAGATGATTGTGTTAACATTTATTTTTTTAACTAAAATTTGAATGGTTTATGATGTTTGTAGTCGAATATATTTTGATATGTGTGCAGATTAGATATAGAGCCAACAACCCCCTTGATTTACGGGGCATTACATGTACATTTGAGGGAGGGAAAAAGATTGGCATTGTTGGGGGAACAGGAAGTGGGAAGGCCACTCTCATTAGTGCTATTTTTCGATTAGTGGAACCTGTAGGGGGTAGAATCCTTATAGATGGTTTGGATACTACCTCTATTGGGCTTCATGATTTGCGGTCACGCCTTGGGATTATTCCTCAAGAACCAACTCTTTTTCGAGGAACTGTTTGCCTCAACTTGGATCCATTATCTGAGCACTCAGATTTGATAATTTGGGAAGTATGTAAATGCTATTCAACATAACATCTCATTGAATTTATCATATGTAGAATGACAATAGTAAATAATGCTTTGAATTTTTTTTTTTATTATTAAGGTTCTGAACAAGTGTCAACTTGGAGACATTGTAAGAGGGAAGGTGGATGGCCTAGATGCACCAAGTAAATTTTGTATTAAATATATATTTTTAAATTTCATGGAATTCTTTGACATGAGGCCAAGAATTTGGCTGTTATATTTGCAAGTTTTTCGTGGCACTAAAAGATCAATAAAATGCGGTGGGGGAAGATGGAGAGAATTGGAGTGTAGGACAAAGACAATTATTTTGTTTGGGACGTGCATTGCTAAGGAAAAGTCGAATCCTTGTTCTAGACGAAGCAACAACATCAATAGACAATGCTACAGATGCCATTCTCCAGACAATAATTAGAAAGGAATTTGCAGATTGCACTGTAATTACCGTTGCACACAGGATACCGACTGTTATGGACAGTGACATGGTGGTTTCCATCAGTGATGGTAAGGCCCTGTAATTGTATCTTATCTCTGTGTTGTATACATGGATTGGTTTCAACTGAATTTGTTGCAGTTGAGGAAATGGACAGTAGTGAAAGTGAGTCTATTCATTTCTACCTAATTTGAATGCTTTTGATTTGAATTCATGCAGGTGAGATGGTGGAGTGTGATCATCCATTGAAGCTGATGGAAAGGGAAGGATCGTTATTTGGAAGGCTTGTGATAGAGTATTGGTCCCACACATCAAATGCTTTTCTTCATGCAACAAGCACTAAATGAATAACCTTTCCGTCTCTGTGCCCAGATCATGAGATCTTTGGTCGATGCTTAACTCTTGCATGAAGGGCTAATTGTAGCATTGGTGACCTTATTTTTCAATTGATGTATTCTCGTGTTAGATAAGATCTCATTGTAACAGCGATCAAATTGACGGGCCTACAAAAATCTCGGAGGCCAGTTGTTTAAAATTAGCTCATCTGTTGTTGCAACCTGAATTTTCGTTCATAAAAAAATACTTTGAATAATGTGTTTTTTTGCACAAGGGCCTAAAAAAGTCTCTGTTGAAATTTCTAAGTCTAACCTGTTAGAAATCCTTCATGCACTATCTGGGTTATTTCACCTACTTGTTTAAATTTTTAACAAGTTATTTAACCATATAAATATTGAAAATAAACAAAAATGCAGTCTCAACCATCTAAAAATCATCAACGGAAGGAATAGACAAACACACAAGTGACACCGAGTTGAATTAAACATGTGGGTTACATTTACTCTGATACAATAAACTTCTTGTGTACTGCTGTTTAGATATGATTTGATGTGCTACTAGTGTAAGAGTGGTTATTGTCATTGTAAGTAAGGTGATTATACCAACAATTTTTTTATTAACTCGGCAGCAAGTGTGGCCTCCCCTTGTATGGGAATAATACAATGAAATGTTGCTCACTATCGCCATTGAGAACAACCCATGACTATATCATTAATTATTTTTAATTCATACACATTTTTCTTGTAATTTTGCCCAGCCCACCATAGAATTTATGTGCATGTTGAAGGTGGCTGCTTATTTCAAATTGGGGAACTTGGCTTAAAATTATGAGTTCCAAACTTAAATCATGTTTCAATGAGCTGGCTACACATCTAATTTGTTGAACTTCAACCTTGGGAACCAAACGGATGCTGACTATTTTTGCTATGTCGTTTGTTTCTTCTTTCTAAATGATGATGTGCCCAACCACATACTAGCACTGACAGTAATATATTCATTCAAATTTGTCATATGTTTGCATATTTTGTGCACTGTATGGGCTGCGATAGCTTTATAACTTTTGTACTCTTTAGACATTCTTACAAGGGGAATGTGATGGCCTTTTTATTTTTGTTCTCTTAGACACTCTTGGTAGTGCCAAATGGTGCTTTGAAATATTGTTGTTATAAAATAATAGCTACATTGCACAAGCATGTAGAATGACGGAACATTGGGAAGGTGGATATGATTGTTTATAACATCAAAGTTTCTTCACATTGCACAAGTATCTAAAATACAGGAACATTGGGAATGTGGATATGAGGGTATAGAACAGTAAAGTTCTCTCCAAATTTACAAGAAACGTCAGGTTGGGAGTGGCAATACTATAAATTAAATAATTATGAAAAAATATTGTAAACCACAATACATCTTATAGTGAGTGGTGCATTGATATATCATATTTTCAATTTATAAAATGTTTGAAGGTATTACTTACCAATGTTCAGATTACATTCATACCTTGTTTGAAGGTATTACTCAGCAATGTTCAGTTTACATTCATACTCTGTTTGAAGGTATTACTTACCAATGTTCAGATTACATTCATACGTTGTTTGAAGGTATTACTTACCAATGTTCAGATACATTCGTGATGGATGAATGTAATCTACATATATTTGGTTAAATTCAAAACTGACTGAAATATAATGCCAATATTGGAATATTATGCTTCTTATAAATGTGTATACTCTACTATTTATTTCAATCAAAATGTGGGCTATTTCTGAACTATTTTGTCTCCTAGGAATGCTTCAGATTTTAGTATTTAAATTTTATTTCAATCAAATGCCTCCTATCAGTTGGAAATGCAATATGGTATATACTATAGTATATCAGACTTTACTATGGTAGTATACTGAACTATTCAACAAGTTACAATGTCGTGTCGTTTCTTTCACCTCTTCCATTACAATATAATAGTATTTTCTAATAACACCTTAAATAAGTTGCATATGGAAAAATTACATCTCAAAAGAGGTACAAAAACATGTTCACATAAACAAAAAAAAACTACATGGATAATGGATAACCTCTACATGACATTACTATTATTTATCAAATAGCCATATTCGAATACACATAACTAATCATTTCAAGTATAACTCATTATCATCCACCCTAACTTTCAACAATGTCCATTCCCATGTTGCTATTTCTCCACACACTAATATTATTTACAAAATACCCATATTCAAAATATGCATAGCTATTACTTTCAACTCTAACTCATTATCATCCACCCTTTTTTTCAACAATGTCCATTCACATGTCGCTATTCTTTCACAAACTATTATTATTTACAAAATATCCATTTTCAGAATACACATAACTAACTATTGCAATTGTAACTCATTATCATCCACCCTTTCTTTCAACAATGTCCATTCACATGTCCCTATTCTTCCCCACTCTATGCTATTCTTCACCACTCTATGCCTTACGACGTTTCCTTTGCAACATAAGATGCAAATGCTAGTAATATATGTATTCAGACTATTGATATCATAATATGATTTAATTTAACCGATGTAAGTGCAATATGGTTACGAAGTCTAATATTCCATGTAATTATTTCCCACACTAAACGAGTAAACGTAAGAAAAAAGAAAAATTTTTGTTTTTACATTTGACGGGTACATTACAGTTCTCTTCATTTTGAATTTGCTCTGAATGAACGAAAGCCCGTACAGGGAGCTGACCAAATCACATAATCGATGGACGGTTGGGTGGGTGATAAAAGTACGGAAGTGAAGCCTTTTTGTCCTTCAGAAAAGCCATCAAATCTGATCCAACTGTATCTCTGTCCAACTGGACCCGTGATAACTCAGATAACATGTGCTCATGGTATGGTATTCGCTGAATAAAACACCGCTAAATTAGTGGTTTTGATCATGTCCTCATTCCCCAAAATGAGGGATAGAAGGTAACCTTACGCCATCTCTTGGCAAGCAAACTCTCCCCATTGCACACTTTGAAAATTTTCCATCACTTTTTCTATCAGAAAAATTTCATCAGCTTGCTGGGAATACTGTGAAAACCGCTTAGAATACCTGACCTCAGCTTTAATTCGCTACTGGGTTCTTTTCCAAAAACTCAGCTTTAATCTACAAACTCACATGGATAATTTATAGAGCCTAAGAAACTGCTCCAGGGTCGTAAATTCAGCGATCTCACTGAATTCCCGTGAGATTGCTACTGGTATCTATATGTTAGAGTATACTCTGATATTTTGATGTCTGAATTATGAAGATCAGTTCATTTGGATGTTTGGATGGTGTTCTTCCAATGAAAATGCATCCATTTCAAATCCCAGAAGCCTCTGCACATTGAATGGTATTTTTTACAGAATTTATCAGTGGATAAATTTAACATGTTTGTAATGAATTGAAGAATGGAACTCCCAATATTATTTTAAGTGACACTTAAAATCATAAAAAAATACAGTGCCCAGTAAGATCACCTGTCAATCAATATAATTGGTCAGGAAAGCCTAGAAAGTTACCAGAATGGAACCAGGAAATACTAGAAAGTTCCAAGAATGAGACCATAGGTTCAGTTATAGCGTTTCTGTCCATACAATATCAAATTGAGGTTCCATCCAAATCAGTTGGAAGGTTTGTGTCCATACAATATGAAAGTGAAGTTCCAGCCAAATCAGTTAGAGGGTTCTGTCCATACAATATGAAAGTGAGGTTCCAGCGAACTCAGTCGGGGTTAATGTGTCCATACAATATGATTGGTCAGGAAAGCCTAAAAAGTTACTAGAATGGAACCAGGAAATCAGTTAGAGGGTTCCTGTCCATACAATATGAAAGTGAGGTTCCAGCCAACTCAGTCGGGGTTTATGTGTCCATACAATATGATTGGTCAGGAAAGCCTAAAAAGTTACTAGAATGGAACCAGGAAATACTAGAAAGTTCCAAGAATGAGACCATAGGTTCACTTATAGGGTTTCTGTCCATACAATATCAAATCAAATTGAGGTTCCATCCAAATCAGTTGGAGGGTTTGTGTCCATACAATATGGAAGTGAGGTTCCAACCATATCAAACTGAGGTTCCGTCCAAATCAGTTGGAGGGTTTGTGTCCATACAATATGAAAGTGAGGTTCCAGCCAAATCAGTTAGAGGGTTTCTGTCCATACAATATGAAAGTGAGGTTCCAGCCAACTCAGTCGGGGTTTATATGTCCATACAATATGAAACTGAGGTTGCAGCCAAATTAGTTAGGGTTTATGTGTCCATACAATATCAAATTGCTATAGCGCCACGCAATTGCCAATAACTTCACAGATAGGTCACTGTGGCTGCTTTCTGGTAGATCTGATCGTTGAAGTGAAACAAACCCACTAATTCTTTTAAGGTCTCCTAGAAATATTGTTAAGCAAGAGACTTTTGAGATCTGACCTATTGTATGTGGGATATGTGCAAGTACCTTGTTTGAATGCAAATAAAATTTGGACATTTCCAGTGACTCCCGAAGCGTCCTGAAGCGTAACTTAAGTAAGTTATTCAAGCTTCGTACTGGAAAAAAAAAAGTTATTCAAGCTTGCTCAAATTGGGCATGGCTTCAGCGACCTTCTAGTGGAGACTACTTGCACTTAGATTTGTGAAAGGTCAAGTTACCCAAATTGATAGGGGCTTCAGATATATTATTACCAGTCGGCCTATTTCGACTTAAAGTTGACACAAATTGGCAATAGCTGTATGTTGTGCTTGTTTTCCCACCTTAACTTCAGATCTGTTATTTCCCCTGTTGCAATAAATCAATATTGGCTATCTACAAGTACAGATTTGGGGTTGAGATGAGCGTGTTATTTGTTTCAAATTCCTAAACCAACGAGCAAATGGGAGAAGATGAAATACTTCCACTCAGACCATTCAAACATTATTAGTCCTGTTGAATTTAGATCAACTACAGGTGTCTGCAACTAGACAATGATTTTGCAAAACCCCATAGTGGGTCAGAGTTGAGGTCATGTATTCCTAGAAGCTTTAAGCTACCAACTCTATGAAATTGTCTCTATCAAAAAGTCACAAGAGAGATTCAAAGTGCGCAATAACCAGAGGTTATCAGGTGAAACAGTACCTTGCAACCCCAATTGATGAAGACTGTGTCAAGCACTACTTTATAGTAAGTTTTCTGCACCAAAGACCATTCCACGAGCATATGTTGTCTGAGCTAAGCGGCCCAGTTGGATAGTTATCCATTTAGATCAGATTTGATCACCCTTGTGAAGGACAGAAGAGACTACACGTCCCTACTTTTATTCCACACACCCGCGTCAATCCACGAGCTTCCTCAAACACAAAAGAAAATCGAAATGAGGGACTTCCACCCAGGCAGGGTCATAGAGATTATCATAAGCACTATCCTCTGTATGATGCAAAATATGGGTGCAGGAGTTAGTGTTGGGGTCTGCTGTGGTTGCAATGACCACAAGCCACACCAAACACGCAGCATCAGAAGAATGGCTTCATGATCGATCCACTTCTTCCGGTAGGACTTCACCATTATTAAAGCCGCTGAGTTGCGCTCTTTCCTTGTCCATAGATACAGAGGACTCTGACCCCACCAAAAAACCATTGGTCCATATTCACATGGACAAGGTGGAAGGATTAACAGATTCAATCGAACCAAAGTTGGGAGCAATGATGACTTTAGGTGAATAATTTATATGATTCATAACAGCTGGAAGGTATTGGAAGACTTGGTTGAGATGAAGTTGGGCGAAATGGTGATATTAGGTGAGAAGTTGGTGGAATGGGATGTTTCGTGTAGCTTTAATTACCAGTAATTTTTAAGTTTGACTTTTTAAGAAAGTTTTATGGTTAATTTTTTTATTTAATTTGTTTAGAATGTTAGGAGATTCATTGAAATTATATATTAAAAAAAATTAGTTTAAATATTTTAAAAATTATTTTTATTAATTATATTATTATATTACTACACAAAAAAGTGTTACATAAAAATCCAAAAAGTGTGGTGTAAAGGTGGCATTCAAAATTTGGTGAAATGGCTTAGTCTTGAAAAAGTGTAGTGTAATGGTGGCATTCAGAGTTTGGTGAAATGTCGTGGTCTTCATAAAAGAATTAGGTTGGGTTTAGGTCGAGGTGTAATGGTGGCATTCAGAGTTTCTTAACGGCAAGGTCTTCATAAAAGAATTAGGTTGGGGTTAGGTCGGGTTTTTAAATTTCAATGAAAACTAAACTTTATATAAATTAATTAATTTATAAATAATAATGTTGCATGAGAATTATTATCATTACAATCATATTCATAAGAAAACTTATTATTCTCCGCTTGCAACACCATGCCAAGGTTATTAATTCTTGTCTCATGCATCTTGGATATAAACCACACTAAATTATATATCAAATCCACCAAATGCACATAATAAAAGGTGTGAAATAAATTCATAAACATTAGAGTATATATAAAATCCAGCGAATACATATGATAAAGGGTATGGTAGTAGAATTCACGTCCATGGATTTTCAAATGCTAGAGCTTGAGTCTTAAGAGCATGATGAGTTTAGATGAATATTCCATATGATTTGTAACAGTTGGAAGTCATTGGGAGACTCATGTTGGGCCAAAGTTTGGTGAAATGGGGATGTTATGTGACAACTTAATTATTGACTAAGTCGTTATACTCGCACACGAAGAAAAAGTGACCTAGGAATCGAGAAAGTGTGGTGTAATGGTGACATTGAGAGTGTGATGAAAGGGTTTGATTTTATTAAAGAATTGGGTTTCGTTTAGGTTGGATTTATAAATTTGGATAGAAATTGAATTTTATATAAATTTATTAATTTATATTTAATAAAAATAAAATAGTGAAAATGAAAATATTTTTAGGACACGAGTTATGAGAAGGGATAAAAGGAGTGATGGCATTTGTGCTTAGTGCTAGTTCCAGGTTTGTATTTATTGTCATGAGTCATAAATCTGATCTATGCATCAAGCGCAAGTCATGAATCACGACTGCGGTATCTAGTATCATACCAGTTGATGGAAGATGGGAGATCAAGGTTTTCTTTGTGGTGGAAGGAATGAATTTTCATCTTGGGATGCCTTTGATCTTAGAGGATAAGTGGAGATGCAAATATTCAAATCTTCCT
The DNA here is from genome assembly GCA_000404065.3 of Pinus taeda. Lineage (NCBI taxonomy): Eukaryota > Viridiplantae > Streptophyta > Pinopsida > Pinales > Pinaceae > Pinus > Pinus taeda. The sequence continues at coordinate 63,974 of APFE031194214.1, read as the reverse complement.
AGTGAATGGGCTCCCCATGATAAGAAATCACAGAGGAGTAAGGTTGACACATAGATCAGGTTTCGATTTGTGGCCACCGTAGACGGGGATGTTTCTAGTCAAAGGACCAAGCTCATCCCCTATGTTGATGAAAGGGCGGTGACTCTTTCTTTTGAGCTCAATGAAGTTGATGGATTTATGAAGGTGTTGGCATATCTGATTTCTTACATGGCAACTTCATGCAGATTCAATCATGTAAGCGTAGATCTACACTTTCCCATAGTGGCTCTAATCACAACTTCATGTGGATCCAGTCCTCCAATTGTAGGTTTACATCTTCCCATTGTGGATTTGTTTGTAGAGGAGTGGTTTATACGGGAGCAAAAATTCCAAGAAAAAAGTTGTCGAGATCAGATTTGTGCCCCTCGTCTTCAGATCTGCTACTTTGGCCTAGATTTGGAGGAAAACCATGTAGAAAGGATTCCTCAAATACCAAATCTAAATCCATTAATTATAGATATGTATAAGTCCTTACGGATCCCTTCACCAGTTATGCATTGGAAAATGGCATCAAAAGTGAAGGGGGACCTTGAGCGCCGTAAACTAGATCTACCTATGGAAGATTTTATCCAGATTTTTGTTAAATCCCTGAATGGGAAAGCAACTCCTATGAATGTATGGGCTGGAGGTCACATCCAAACTCTCAAGTGGAAGATACAAATTTGATGGGTATTCCTACAATCCTCCAAAGCCTTTTTTAAGTAGGGAAATTATAGCAAGAGCACAACAAGCTACAAGATTGTGGAAATGAATGAGATTCGACTATTATCCTTAATATGAGATTACTTGGAGGTTGGAGGATGTCTTGGATCTAGCTCCAAAGGTCCAGTTTCTTTCAAAGATGTGGTTAAAGGAAGATCTAATCCACACAAAAAATCAGATATCCCCCCAAATATCCCTGATCCCTATATTGTGGAACAAATGAACCAGGTGCCAACATTGATAATAAATCTGCCAGAGGTCAATAAGCTCTATCTTGAGTTCCATTCAAAAGTAGTAATATACATATTTAATGGTTTCTGGACAAAGACGGAGGATTTACATCAATGGATATATTGTAACCAAGAGGGCATTAAGCTGAAGCACATTTGACTATTATTATTATGATGTATTTGTCACTTTCTGAATGATAATGAGAAGTTTTGTTTTGATCCAACACTAAGTTGACTTAGAGGGCTAAAGCTCTTAGGTTAGGGCCCAACCCAAGCAGTAGAAGTTCCTCTCTTGTATCTATACTCTTACGTTAGAATGTTGATTAGTTGTTGCAATTTATTCATGTCTCTTTTAGCTTAAAACATTGATTGAGTTGTTGGTTTATTCATGCTTCCATTAGCATAGAGGATAAATTAGTTGTTGTGGTGTAATAGAGTAAAATACATCAAAAAGCTTGTGATAGTGACCCCTATCTCATCTCCCTCATGGGATCATGACAAGAGGATCCCACTCTCACAACCCAAAAACAAAGTTTGATTTCCTATCAATTGCATAAATCAAGTTGTAGCATTAGTTAGATAGTTTTTTATGATTTCTTGGAAAGAGTTACACTTATTATTTTGCTTCTCCTAATTGCTATAATTTAGAAGATATTTGATTTCATTAATTAAGTTCTTAGCAGCAGTTAGATTAGCTTTTCCAAATTCAATTCATCTTTTCCATATTGACATAAAACAATTTGCAAATGAAAAGTAATAAGCGTGGTGTTATGCTAGAATTGTTGATCTGTAGGAAAGGATCCTTTCCACCAGTTCCATTTAGGTCCTCCCCCCCTTATGTTGATGCATGTCAACCCATGTTCCAAACCTCTATTTCCAAGTCATCATGAACAAGCCATCCTAGCCAAACGTGACCTTCTTGAAGTAATGGGCTTGGGAAAGGTTGAATATCACCTTCCCCACATTGTCCCCAACTATCATACACCATTCCAACACTTCATATCACCATTCTTACTCTCCAAAACGTCTCAGCCAACTTCCTGTAGCATTTCAGGATATCTTGTAGCAGTACAAAACATCTTGTAGAAACATCTTGTAGCTCACCTGTAGCAGCCTATTTTGACCTGCAATGATAGCTTAGCTTAGTTTAGGAGTAGTTCCACCCCTCAGCTAGGACTCCATGACCCGAAGTGCCACCTAGACTAGTTATTTCACTCCTTTTCCTTCATGCCACATCAGATAGCATTAGTACTTTGATTTTTGAATTTAACAATTAGAACTTTATTTACTCTACAAGTGTGAATTAGATAGTCAATGCATGCATTCTTGAACTATGAAATGGTATAATAATCTTTTGTTTCAAGGAACCCTGATAGCTAGATGATTGAGTGCAAGTTAGTATAGCTTTCTTTCTGCAAAGTAGCATAAGATTGGTGTCATTTCATAGCATTTACAAGTTGACAACTTTGATCTTATGAGTGTAAAATCATTTACTTTCTTTGCACTAGGACTAGACTTCACATTCTTCTTTCATTAGTTAGACTCCTTTCAGTTCAGTAGAGAAATGGTCTGGAACCCTAATGATCAAGTGACCCAGATGAGGGTGGCATGAGTAGAATAATGCATCGACTATGTATATAGCACTGCCACCTCTATGTTTATACGAACCCCCGGGTTGATAAAGTAAAGTTGGTAGCTTTAGGAGTTGCAACATTCTTGTTGCAATATTGGGGCTCATCACTTTTTGGTTTCTTTGTCGGGGAAGTGTCTAGGTAGATGTAATTCTGCTTTTCTTTTTGTTTTGCATTCAGTAGGTAGATGTTATTCTTAGTTTCCTTTCTATTTTTCTATTGATTTTGAAAAACACATAAAAAGAAAAATATCTTTCATGCCTCATAGGAGTAGATACACTTTAGGGAAATTCTTGCCAAATACCCCCACACCATCAAACAATCAACCTTCACTCTTCTTTGATAACTGTCAATTTCCGTCTATGACTGTAGGGGAGTTAAAGGACCCCTTAGGTGAACAACCTGAGATATTTGAACAACCTATTAGGGAAGAAGAAGAAGAAACCATTCCACATACCCACACGATCGCTGAAAACATAAATGAGGGTGATTTTCCCATTAGAGAAGCTAATGGAGATGCTAGGATGAAAAGCATAAGCCCTCCTTCCCTTCCTCACTTCCATGGCTTAACCTCAAAGGACCCTGATACCTATTTTTTTAAGTTTTATATAGTGTGTAGAACTTATGATTATACCTCTGATGACTAGAAGTTGAAGTTGTTCACATCCACCCTTAAAGATGCAACCTTGTGCTTGTTCATGGGTCTACCCGGGGATAACATCACTACCCGGACTCAAATGAGGAAATACTTTAACAAAAAGTATAGGGATTATTGTAGGTCCAAGGACACCAAAGAGGAAATATTTAGGATGACTCTTGGACCAAATGAATCCCTGGAATACTATGAGGAAAGATTCCAACTTAGTTGTAAAAGGGCCACATGCACCCTTGATCCTGAATCACTCAAGTTTCTCCTTCTTAGAGGAATTAGGGAGGACATACTGGAAACCCTAAACATGATGTCTAGAGGGGACATTTATCATCTATCATATGACAACATCAAGACAATATTAAAAAACCATTCTAGGGTTGCTAGGAAGAAGGGTAGGTCTATTCAATCTCTCGTCAGTTCCTCTTCCTCCAACACATCTATCAAGAATGAAAATGGAAACCATGCAGGTCAAGAGGAAGCAAGAGGAATAAAATAGATCCTTATGTATCTTTTTTCCTAAATGCACTAGAAGGCACCCTAGAAATTAATGTCCACTAAATGTTATAGAGATGTGCTCGGTCTGTGAGGAAAACCATTCCATAGATATGTGCCCTTCCTTGCCTGGATTGAAAGTTGTATACCAAGGGGCAGAAGGTAGGGATAAACAACTATGTTACATCAATCAAAGGAGACCTCAAGGACCTCGGCCATACCAGTAGGGCATGCAAGGTGCATCCTATTTCTATTACCATCCCAACCAGAATGCACCCTTGGTATTCTCCTACTCATCCCTCATGGTCCACACCTTCTCCTTGGCCTTATGCACCTTAGTATCCACCCCAACCTACCTATCAACATTTTAGCCATATGCTTCTACACATCCTCAGTGGAATCCCCCATCATAAGGTTGGAGGCCTCAATTCAACCAACCCCCTACTTTATTGCCCCCACCTCCATCTCAACCACAACTCATTCATCCTGTTCCACCTAAGCAACCCCTGATGTTTGCTCAACCAAATCCAAAACCGAAAAACAAGCATACACAACAAGTCTATCGTGGAGAGACATCTTACCCTGCCTATGTTTTGAAGATTAAAGAAATCAACCTCAGGTCTGGAAGAGTGCTCCCAGATAACCAACCTCCATCTCCACCTTAAGAGATTGAAGAGGAAAAGGAAGAGAGTGTTCCTCAAGCCAATCCACCCCATTTTCCTGAAAGATTGATCCATTCTAACCAACACCCCCCAGAAAAGACTTAACTTCTGGGAGAATTGAAAATTTTGTGTTAAAATCCCACTCCTCGAAGCTATCAAGGATGTTCCCATCTACAACAAGCTTATAAAGGAGAAATGTTTCAAACATCGTAGGAGGAGAAATAAAGACACCCCTACCATCAATGTCATTGGTCAATTTTCTAATCTAATGGTGGGGAGAGTGATTTTCCCAAAGAATCTAGACCTTGGAAGTCTTGTGGTAGATGTGCACATCGATGGCATCATTGTCCCCCACACCTTGATTGATCTTGGGGTTTCCATAAATGTGATGACTAAGGAGACTATGCTCAAGTTAAACCTCCAAGGATCCTTGAGAAATACCATAACAATGATGAAACTTGCATATAGGTCCACAGTGGCTCCTGAGGGAGTTGTTGAGGATGTAATGGTATCTATCGATTCTTGGGAGTAGGATGCTCAGAGGATGAGAAACAATTTCAATAGGGGGTTGATGATAAGGCTCATCAATTGGTATATTATATGGGTCACAATGCCATCCTCCAACTTATTAAATTATTTTTTTCTCACATTTATCTACAAATTTTGTTATATTATGCTTAGTGTGAGGAGTAAAGATGTGTTACTATGTCATGTGGCCAAATGTGTGTTAAATGCAGGAATTGGAGCATTTTTTAGATGATTTGAGTGTAGGAACTCAGACTAGAAAAGAAAGAGAGATTGTAGGAGGTGGTCCACCTCTTTAATTCCTCAAATCAGTTGAAGGCCCCCCACTCTATCTCATCAATTTAGTGTCATTGGTAGCCAAGCATGCCAAGTTCATTGGTAGCCGAGCTAGTGCAAATCAAGGAAGAGTTGGATTCACCTATTCTCAAGTTAGGGAGGCAAATATCCCTATTTTCTAGGGAGCTTTTGGTAGCTACATTTTTGTATAAATAAACCAGCTAAGAGACTCATTAGGATTCAAAGTTTTATTGTAACCAAGAGGCCATTAAGCTAAAGCACATTTCACTGTTATTGTTATGATGTATTTTCCACTTTTTGAATGATAATGATAAGCTTTGTTTTGATCCAACATTGAGTTGACTCAGAGGGATAAAGCTCTTGGGTTAGGGCCCAACCCTAGCAGTAGAATTTCCTCTCTTGTATCCATATTCTTAGTCTATAATGTTGATTAGTTGTTGTAGTGTATTCATGTTTCTTTTAGCTTAAAAGATTGATTAAGTTGTTGTTTTATTCATGCTTCCATTAGCTTAGAGGATAAATTAGTTGTTGTAGTGCAATAGAGTAAAATACATCAAAAATATTGTGACAATGACCCGTACCTCATCTCTCTCATGGGATCATGATTAGAGGACCCCACTCTCACAACCCAAAAACAGAGTTTGATTTCTTATCAATTGCATAAATCAAGTTGTAGCATTAGTTAGATAGTTGTTTATGATTCCTTGGAAAGGGTTACACTTGTTATTTTTCTTCTCCTGATTGTTGTAGCTTAGAAGATATTCCAGTTCATAAATTAATTTCTTAGCAATAGTTAGATTAGCTTTTCCAAATTCAATTCATCTTTTCCATATTGACATAAAAAACTTTGCAAATGAAAAGTAACAAGTGTAGGTATTATGCTAGGATTGTTTATCTGCAAGTAATGATCCTTTCCACTAGCTCCATTTAGGTCTTCTCCCCCTTCTGCTGATGCATGCCAACCCGTGTTCCAAACCTCTGTTTCCAGGTCATCGTGAGCAAGCCATCTTAGCCAAACCTAACCTTCTTGAAGTATTAAGCTTGGACAAGGGTTAAGATCAACTTCCCCACACTGTCCCCAGTTGCCATACACCCTTCCAACACTTCATATCACCATTCTTACTCTCCAAAACCTCTCAACCAACTTCCTGTAACATTTCAGGATACCTTGTAGCAGTACAGGAGATCCTGTAGCAACATCTTGTAGCTCACCTATAGCAGACTGTTTTAACCTTGTTTTGACTTGAAATGATAGCTTAGCCTATTTTAGGAGTAGTTCCACCCCTTAGCTCGGACTTCATGACCAGAAGTACCACCTAGATCACTCATTTCACTCCTTTTCCTTCCTGCAATATTAGATAGCATTAGTACTTTGATTCCTGAATTTAGCAATTAGAACTTTATTTACTCTACAAGTGTGAATTAGATAGTCAATGCATGCATTCCTGAATTATGAAATGGTAGAATAATCTTATGTTTTCAAGTAACCCTGATAGCTAGATGATTGAGTGCAAGTTATCATAGTTTCCTTTTTGCAAAATAACATAATATTGGTATCATTTCATAGCATTTACAAGTTGACAACTTTCATCTTCTGAGTGTAAAAGCATTTACTTTCTCTACACTAGGACTAGACTTCACATTATGCTTTCAATAGTTAAACTCATTTTAGTTCAATAGAGGAATGATCTGGAACCCTAATGATCAAGTGACCCAGATGAGGGTGGCATGAGTATAACAATGCATCTACTATGTATATAACACTGTCACTTCTAAGTTTGTACGAGACCTTGGGTTGATAAAGCAAAGTTGGTAGCTTTGGGAGTTGTAGCATTATTGCTACAATACTGAGGCTCACCACAAAGTACCAACATCTTTAGTTCACCAACAGTGGAATGCGAATATTTCTCAGGAAAAAGAAGCAAGTGGCACCAAAAGACTCCATGGATCAAAGAGTTCAGACTTTGATAAATAAACAACTGTAAATATAGAAGAACTTCAAATGGTCAGTGTATCCTCCAATCCTAACTCTGAAGGTTGGCGGAAAGTGGAGAAAAAGAAAGGATGAGAGATTAAAGTAGTGTTACTTATTTTATGAGCTTTCTATCTTGGGTACCCAGTAACGCTGGTCTACTTGAATGTTTTTTTAACATACTTTTTGATATGCCATTCGGTATCTACAACACATAACTTTCATTATATTAATGAGAATTACAAATTTTCCTTTGGGAAAAAAATGTATATATATAATGATATTATAAAAATCATATTCCACTTTTAACACCTTAACAAGATTATTATTATTTTTTCTCTTTTAAAAACCATATATGGTTGTGACAATGGATCTTAGACATAGAAACACTAAAGTATATATAAAATCCACTTAATATACACAATAAAATGTATGACATAAATTCATAAACATTTTAGAGTATATATAAAATCCAACAAATACTTGCGACTAGCGCAACAACATTAATAAAATGTGGTTGATATGTGTTGATAGGTGTACTCTCTAGTTTCGTTGTTCAAAAATATTAAGTGGATTTAAAAAAACTATTCGAGTCATTCTAGTATTCTCATCATTCTTGGAACTTGAACAACCAAAATCATTAATTATTTTAAAATACTTCAAATAGTGTTTGTTATCACAACAATTCTTTTAAATTTTATTAACATTTATCATTATAAAAATTCTTTTAACTTTGCTTAAAATAATTAGAACCCATTAAAAAATTAAAACAAAAATTATTGAAATGAGAATCAACATTACATAGAGGATAATTCAATGTTAAAACGCATAACTTTAACATTTTGTAATTTACCCTATATATATCCCAAGAAAAAACAAAAAAATGTTTATTTTCTCAAATTGTAATGCAACTAACATACATTGATCTTAAATACGGATGAGTAGAGAGAAATCCAATATCGTGTAAAAAAAGATAGATTTTTTAAACACTAATGTTTCACTCAAAAGAAAATCTAAAATTCCATTAAAAAAACCATTTCCCTGTTCGAAAGTCTAAAATTCCATTAAAAAAAAAACATTTCCCCGTTCTAATATTATTTTTCTTTTCAGGCCGAAAAAGCTATATTTCATTTATATCAGTAATATAAACAATGACATTATATCAGTTCCTCCGGTCTTTGAAAAGAAAAACATACAAGATATTTTACCCCAAAGAAAAAAGCCATAAATAAAAACTTAAATGTTCCACATATATATGCCTAAGATAGGTTCAGCATAATCCAAAAACTCCCAACGAACAACATCTGAATCAAAACTCCTAACTACATCAGGAATGAGGTTGTGGCGAAAACACAACCCATAGCAAGTCGCAAACATCAAAAAGAAGCAAGACCTGGCATACAGCTCCCCGTTCTAATATATAGTCTAACATACAGAGAGAACATTTCATTATATTATTGTATCTCAGTTTAAATCGTGCTGTAAAAATTTTGCTTCAAAATCATAGCTCCAACCTAGATTCTTCCATTGTTTTTATTAAACTTCCAAGTTTGTGCAAGGTTATTCTATAAAATAAAAACTACAATTTGTACTTAGACCGCGATAAATGAAACACTGAATGGTTATGTTTGAGTTTTCTCATGCTACATATCCGTAATGTGCAATGGACAAAAATTTCGAATGCATGGACATAAGATCAAGAATTTGAAGAGGTTAATTTGACATTGCAAATTTTTTTATTAAAAATTCCGTGAGGCCTTCCTGTATCTGTAGTTGTTGGAGGCTAAAAGCAAGCCATAATAATATTATCAAAAATTTCTTATGATACGTGGGAAGCCTTTTTGTGTCTGCAGTTGTTGAGGCTAAAGGAAGTAAGAAATGTTAAAAGAAGATAATAAGAAATGTTAAAAGAAGATAAAAAAAAATTGAGATAATTTATTTTTCTAAAGTTTTTTTTATAATATCATATTACATATGTTTGATAATTTTGGTGTAATAATTTTAGATTAAAAGTTTATGTAATAAAGTAATAAGGCAAAATAAGACCAAGTTAGGGACATGTATTCCAAGTTAAATGTTGGACAAAATCATTTTGGTGGGTGTTCATTTGTTTTATTATGGTTAAGGAAATTCGCAAAGGCTTTGAAAAAGAAAAGAGACATTATTTGCTATTTAATTTATGAAAATAAAGAAAAATAGGAGAAAATGAATGTGAAAGGTCACAAGATTGCATGTGAAGGAAATCGAAGGAAAATGACAGGAAATTAGAGAAAATAAAAGTCTCAATAATAAAAATGTTATGAGGATCAATTCAAAACCTTTAGTCAGTTTTAGCTTGGAGCTCTCCCTCTATTCTTTCTCTCATACTCTTGCACTTAGAGCATTCTTAGGGCACTCTAGCATTGGAGAAAGGAAAACAAAGGAAGAACAAGGAAGCAACGGAAAGCAAGAATCAAGCAATGAAGAGTGGAATCAAGCAACTACAGTGGGATTACTTTGTAGAGATAAGGTTGCATGTATGATTTCCTTTCTAGTTTTGGCATGCATGATATATACATAAAAGATTTATAGGAAAACGCTCAAAATCATGAGAATGATGAAGATTTACTAATTCAAAGATATATAAGATGTGCTAGCCCAATGTAAGAAACTAGAAATTTAATGCTTTTAAAATTTGCATCAGAAGCCTACATAGAATCACATCCTTGGGATAATAATCGAATACACTACTAAAATATAAGGGAAGGTAAGTAATACAAGAGAAACTTTTCATGGCCAAGTCAACAACAATGTAAAAAGTTTGATTTTTGCATTTAGAATTATTTTGCATTTGTCAAATTTTTTATTTTTGCATTTAGTTAGGGTTATTCCACATTTATCAAGTTGTTTCCTCTTTTAGCTGACATACATTTTAGGGTTGAATCATGAGATCTAAACTCGAGAAGGTGTGTCATGTTATGTCTATAGTTTACTACTTTCTCATTTATTATGGTTTTCACTGGTACTTGACATGCATTTTCATATTCTCTATGAATTCTTTAAGGCATGTCAGGTCATGTCTAATGTCTAAAATGTGTATACTTTTTTCTTCTTTTCAAACTATACTAGGAGTGAGTGCATGAAGATGTGTTACACTTTTGGGCCAAATCAAGTGATGAAATTTCAAGTTTTTCATCTTTTATCAAATTAAAACTCCCTAAATTCATAGAATCAAAATCATTTTTATGATTTTGAAACATTTTCCTAAAAATTTAATTCGTTCTACATTAATTTTCTAAAAACCATCTTTAATTTCCTCACACCTATAATTTTGTTAAAAATAAATTTTCTTTATAATTTTTTTATAATTTTTCTTTGTTACACTTCATAATAATAAAATAATTATAAACTATAATATTTCATAAACATTTAACAACTAATAATACACATTTAACATCATCATGACTTTGTTCTCACAATTTAATCATGACTTTGTTCTCACAATTTTCTAATATTTATTTGATTGCTAAATGTAAAACATCTATATTTGTTTGCAAATTTTATTTTAAATGAGTTAAAGAAAACATATATAAAGCAGTGAGCATAAATTTATGGTGTTAAAAATGTTAACTATGATTTTACACAACCTAATTTTGTGTAACGCAACATTACACTCAAAGCTAACTTCATATTAGGATAAAGGTTATCGCGTTTTTTTAAGATTTTAACATTGTATTTCGTAAAGAAATCCAAAGTGCAAGTGGATTTAGTGATATATATGTGATAAATTTAAGTGTGTGGTTTTTTTTTCAAAAATCATTATTTAAAATTTAAAAGATCTTATAGTATATAGTTTTTTTAATAAATTTTTATGGTTAAAATATATTTCTTATTTTACACATAAAATGTTTTATGTAATAATTTAATGTTTGAATGATAATAATTTTTATTTTTTTTTCATCGGAAAAAGTGTTCATTAATATGGTGAAAAATTACATGTAGTATATGTTATTCAACGTATGCAATTTGTGTCTTTTTTCTCTATAATATCTACATACCATTCATATATATGGTCGTGTTAGTATCAAAAAATCATCACGCAGGATGATGTTGTGTCAAAAATAAAAAAATCACTACATAGGATGATGCTATAATAGTGTTCTATATATACATATGTACACCTTGGAGGGTGTTGATCATAAATAAAACTGTAATATCTACATCCACATCATATAATCAATAATCCTTCAAAAATTAGTGACCATCCACTTGATGGTAGTTTATGTCTATATAAGGTCTGTGGTAGTATTGATACTGAGACGAGCCCCTTTGTTCTTGAATTATCCACTGTCCTCTTGGCAGGTGCGTGACTTCCTTGGATAGTCCGTCGGCACTGTGATTATGCTCCCTGTAGATATGACGAACAAGTATGGAGTCAAATTGTGCTTTGAAATGAAATGCTTTGTCCGACAACATAATGAGAGTGTGTGCGTGACATCTAGTATTCTAATTGATCCAATTAATAATTATATTTGAGTCACCATAAATCTGTAACTTTCTGCAATCATGATTTAAAGCAAAATGCATAAGATGGAGTAGAGATATGAGTTCTGCTTAGTTGTTCGTTCCTACTCCTAGGCCCATCTTGACTTTGTAATAATGTTGATCTGAGATATGTAGAATGAATCCACCCCCACAATCGTGTTGTTGGGCGGCTCCATCGAAAAATGCCCATGGAGTGGATTGGTCTATGGGATCAGGGGAAATCGGTCTGCGGGTACGAGGGGGAGTAAATTTAGGCAGTTCACGATAAGAAGCAATGATTTTGGTAATAATCGATTGCCAACAGATCGAGCCATTTTCAAAGATCATTTTGTTTCTTGCCAGCCAAATTGCCCAACAAATGATGAGAGGAAGACACCGGAGGTTGGATCCAACATGGGTTCGATTCCAGACTTCCCAAGCTGTTGTTACATTTTCTGCTTCCCATGTTCCCATAAATCTAATTACATTGGCCATGCCCTTCCATATCTGTTTAGTGATATTGGAGAAGAGGAAAAGGTGATCCGATGATTCGGATTGCTGTTTGCATAGAATGCACCAGGTGGGTCCATACATGGATCTGTGCATAAGCGAGTCTCGTGTAGGGACCTTATGACGTAGAATGCACCAGAAAAAGAGTCTGGTCCGGGTAGGAGTCTTTAAGTGCCAAATGTGTTTCCACCAGCTCTGTATGCATTTTGGTTTTTTGTTTGTAACCAGGCTCAAGTATCCTTCTTCGGGTGTGTAGAAACCAGATTCCGCCTTGCTCCACATTAACTCATCTGGTCCATCCTTGATGCAGATGTGGGATTCACTTAAAGCGCTAGTGTAGTCATCCCAACTGTGATGCCAGATCGGTGGCAGATTTAACTGCGCAACTGTTTTCCATCCTTGAGAGAAAAGGGTAGAATTTCCTTGGTCTGCAATGTGGGCAATTACCTTAATGTTCTGTAGTTCAAGGATTTGGATAAGCTCCCCAGGAAGATAACATCTCCCCCCTCCACCGGTCCAAGGGTCCATTCCGATGCAGGCCCTGGTCCCATCATTTATTCTCCAAGTAAGATGGCTCCTAATGAGGGGAAGTGAGCATAATACAACCTTCCATACCAATGAGATGCCTGTTCTGTTCTAGCCTGGCATCCGAATCCAATCGATGATCTATAGTGGCCATATGTATTTGTGGTACGAGATGGATGTCTAGAGGTTTTGCTTGGTAAGTAAAGTCCATCCCATTTTTGCTGCCAGTGCATGAGCAAAAGATGAAGGCTCTTTAAGACCCCATCCTCCCCACTTTTTAGGCATAACAATATTATCCCATTTAATCCATGCAAAAATGCATTTATCCTGCCCTCCATTCCAAAGATATCTGCAACAAATTTGTTTGAGGTGGGCTAGAATACCTCTAGGTATCTAGGCTAAAGCCATCCAATATACAGGGGTAGCCTCTAGCATAGATTTAATGAGCACCAGCCTTCCTGCTCTAGATAGAAACCGATGGCTCCAGTGAGATATCCTCTTCTCAGATTTGGATATCGGCCAGGTCCAATCCGCTATCTTGTGTCCCAAGGGCTTGATCCAAAAACCCAAATATTTGAAACCCTGATCCAGAGGTCGAGGGTTGTGTGGGAATCGCTGCAAGGCAAGATTGGATTCTTGTGCAGATGTGTATGCCAGAGATATAGATGATTTTGTGTGGTTTGCCACCATACCCATGGATCTGTAGAAGATGACAAGGATCTTATCCAGAGTGGTCGTGTCACGTATGCTTCAATCCAACAAAATGAGAATGTCATCCATAAACAGGAGGTGAGTCAGGTGACACTGATCAGTAATCTTTAGACCTGACAATCTGCCATTTTGCTTCTCATGATAAATGAGTCTGCTCAGGCATTCCATGACTAGCAGAAAGAGGAGGGGTGACAGTGGGTAGCCCTGCTTAAGACCTCTTTCAGCATGGAAAAAAGGAGAGGCAGAGCCATTGATGAGTAGGCTATATGTAGGGGTGGATATACAGGCCATTATCCAATTGGTAAATAAAAGGGGAAAGCCTAGGTGGATGAGAAGCATTTTGATATAAAGCTAGTTAACATGATCAAAAGCCTTGGTCAGATGCAATTTTGAGGATGATACCCTTAAGTTTACGGGTTCAAATGGAATGGATGGCTTCTTGAGCAGTGCCAATGGCTTCATGAATCTGGCGGTCTTAAAGGAAAGAAAATTGTTCCGGGAGGATATGTTGAGATAGGATAGGCCTGATGTGATTCGCAATGATTTTGGAGATGATCTTATATAGGAAGTTACAGAGGGAGATGGGCCAGAAGTCATCAAAGGAGGCAGGGGAGTCCGATTTCGGGATTAGGGCTATGAAGGTAGAGTTGATGGCATTGTACAATTTACCTGTAGATCAGCATTCCTCCACAACCTGAAGAAGATCTGAGGCCACTGTATCATAAAAAGCCAAATAGAACTCTATAGTCCACCCGTCAAGGCCTGGGCTTTTGTCTTTTTTGAACCACTTTAAAACCCCATCAAGTTCCTCCAGAGTGACAAGAGCACTTAATTCAATTGCTTCTTTCTCCCCTACCATTCTAGGGAATAGTCCTGCAAATTGTATAATATCTACAAGATTTTCCTCTTGTGGTGACCTGAACAAAGTTCGAAAGTGGGAGGTGCCCAATCTAGAGAGCTTTCGGAAATTATCAGCTTGCTCTCCATCAGGAAGGGGCAGTTTCCAAATCATGTTTGAATTCTTCCTTCCCTTGGCGAAATTCTGGTAGAATTTGGTGTTCTCATCACTGGCCTTTAACCAAATGGCCTTGCTATTCAGTCTCCAAGATTCTTCCCTCTCCTTAAGAATCCGATCTTGCTGCAACTCCAGCTCAATCAACTTAGACTTCTCAGCAGCTAAGGTAAAGCCGAGATTCTTGTCATCCAATAATAATTCCAACTCAGATTTAATGGCCGAAATCTTCTAATCGTCCTTAATCTTCTTCTCCTTTGCCCAAGCCATGGTTAATTACTTTATCTAGGAAAGGTTGTGGCATAAACCTTCTGCCGCTAATCTATGATTTGTGATAGGGTGGGTAGCCCAAAAGTCCTTGATAAGTTTTGTATACCCCTCATCTTGAAGCCAAACATGATTTAATTTGAAAGGTGCCTTTGGCTTGGCGTCAGGTCTAAGTATCTCCAGGTAAATAGGGGAATGATCAGATTCTCCTCCTAACCCAACCCATTGGTAAGTCTTTGAAGCAAGGTGATTTTGATCAGGAATTTGTCCAGTCTTCTAGCCAGGGTTGTGTCCCCTACTCTCTGGTTCCTCTAAGTAGGCATAGGTTTATTCATGGGGATGTTAGCAAGTTAATGTTGTTCCATAATATCCTTAAAGAAATCAGATAGGGGGTCAATTTGGGCATGTGAACCCCAGGATTCTCCATATCCTATGGAGTAATTTAGGTCACCCCCTATGATGACCTGGTCCAAATTTTTCAAATTTAATCCAAGAAATAGCTGCCAGAAATCCTCCTTCCTTTGATAAGGGCCATAAACATTGATGATCCTCAAAGTCTCCCCTAGCTCCGTTGAGAAGAGATCCATTCCTACAAAGCCCAATCCTCCCCAGGTGGAAGATACATTAATGGTCTGAGGATTGTATCCAATGGCTATACCCCCAGCTCTGTCATTGACATCTAGAGCATGGAATTTCCATCCGGACCTGATAATCAATAGGATATGTTCAATAGAAATAGCGTTGCCCAGAGTCTCTTGCAGCATAATGATATCAACTGATTCATTTTCAATCAACCTCTGCAAGGCTAGTTTTTTGGAGGTACTAGCCAGACCTCTACAATTAAATGAGAGGCATTTCATGGCGGAACCCCATTTGGGGTTTGCAATGCTCTAAGAATCCCTTCCATGGTAGATTGCCTGCCAGCTGCTACCTCAGCATCGGCTTTCTGAATGGCCTTTTTCAGGTCAGATTTACGTCCATGAGTGGACTAAGCATATGGTCCAGGGTAGGTTACCCCCAACCCAATTTGTGATTCCGACCCCGGGATGTGTCTAGAGCGGAGGTTTTAGGAATGAGGTAATGCTGGGAGCAAGGAGGCCGAAACCCCAGATGTAGATGGGGTCAGATGGATAGTAAGGGAGGAGGGTGCAATAACAAGCGGGGGGAAGGAAATCACACATGTAATAACAAGAGCCATAGGTGCATTAATATCCAAAGGAGAAACAACGGAAAGTGGTAATGAAGAAAGATGAGAGGATAGAGTGGATAGAGGTAGAGTACCCGATATACGTTCCATCTCCGCAGTAGCAGCAACTCTAGACCTAGCCAGTGGGGGCAAGGGCAGCTTGTAGACTTCTTCCGCTACCTTAGAGGGTTCCCCCATGTTACCTTTTGGAGCTGAGATGTTGATTCGAGTTGCTGATACAGGAACCCGAGGTGCCGACTCCGGTGCTTTTCCTTTTTGTGATAGAGGCGAGCCGATGGGTTCAGCTGTCTTCGCTAGTAGAGGACATTCCTTGTAAACTTGTCTTACCTTGTGACACCTTCGGCAGCAGAAGGGTACCCCCTCATAATCCAAGATTTGAATTCTGGTGTAATGCCTCCACTTCAAGGTAATCTTCTCTTCCAGACCCTCCCTTGTGTCCAAGTGAACCACAATTCTAGCCAGCGCACGATTTTTTGTCTGAACATAGGTCTTATCATATTCCAAATACATCCCAAGGGCATTTCCAATCCTTATAAACACCGCTCCTAACCAAAATTGAAGGGGAAGACCAGGTAATCGTACCCAAATAGGTCCTGCTCCGATTTTTTCCCGTTCCGGATCAAAGAGCAACGACCATCGCTTGAGGAGGACCGACGCAATCTCTATGTGCCAGTATTTGGATAGAATCAGGTCAGTGTAGTCTGCCTTCGAAAAATGTAGGGAAAACCATCCCCGAGCCAGGCTTTGAACCTCTGGAAGTTCCTAAAGAATGCCACTCAAGATCTCTTTCACCCAATTCGTGAGCCTGGTTGCAGAATATGCCCTACCTCTCACATGTCCAACAAGTACCCTATTAGCCTTATCCACCACCTCGCCCATAGGTATGTCTTCGCCAAAAGTAATTGTGAGGTCCTTTGCAGAAGTCTTTACACACTTGACCTTTCTCTTCCTTGTCGTCGGCGCCGATGGATGTTCTGTTAATGGGTATGAACCTGCATCCTCTAGGGGAATCACTGCTTTAGCTTTTATAACTGGTGAACCGAAACAACCGGAAGGGAGGGAATTAGGGTTTGCAGAAACCGGAGGACGCGAATGCTGAGGGTTGGCGGGTTATGAGGGGGAAGTGAGCCAAAAGCAGGAGAGGGAGGCGAGATAGCAGAGAGAAGGTTGAGAGTGCCAGGGGATAGTGGGGGGCAATCAATCCCCGACATTTCTAGAGTGAGTGATCCAAAGCGCAGCGGAGCGACAGGAGGTCGTGGAAGCGAGACGATCGGCGAAGAACTCGGGAACGGTGAGGCAGATCTGTCACGGCTAGTGTTAGGGCTTCGTCTGCTAAATATGGTCTGTCCCTTGAACGGGTCATGGGAATAATCAAGGGCCTCCTCTTCAAAATCCATTTCTTCCGTAACCGAAACCGCTGCTAAAACCGCCAAGGGGGAGGTTGATCGTGAGCACAGTAGACCGATGACAACAGGGCACAATGGTAGGGCTACAGCTAATGCAGTTACCTGAAATTACTGCGATTAAAAATGGGCTTTGTCACTGTGCAGGAGTAGGGATGCACGCGCACCACCTGCCCGCCTGCGGCCACGTCAGTGTCCAAAAACCCATCCTCCGATCCCTCAAGTAACTTTCAATATTAACCAAACATTCATATAATATATGGTGTAGCCTATACTTTTTTAGCTTTACAACAAAGTTAAGAATCCATTTAATATTTTTTTTATAATAATTGGTATAATTTATTTTTA
>APFE031194214.1:16334-45715 GCA_000404065.3 Pinus taeda | reverse complement strand
TATTATAAAATTTATGATGGTTTGATCCATAAAATCTTAAATAAATAATAATTAGGTCAAACACATCTTGATGTAAAATCGCTCCTTCAATTCCCCACCCCAATAAATACTACTTAAATACAATATTTATTGTTATTCTTCTATTAATTTTTGTGTTTTATCTTTAATTATTTGAAAATATTAATTTCCTTAACACAATAGCTCTCCTTCCATTACTTTTGTCCTTCTATTAGGTTTTGTGTTTTATCTTTTTCTATTAAGTTTTGTGTTTTATCTTTAAATCTCTGAAGATATTAGTTGCCTCAACACACTTGCCTCAACACAATAGCTCTCCTTCCATTACTTTCGTGTTTCATCTTTTAATTTTGTAGGTTAAATGTACCGGGGCGAGCTGAGCTGGCATTCCAGATATAATAACTGTCATCTTCATTTCATCGATTATCCACCGAGTTTGAGCGTCTTATCCCACTTTTTAATAGATAAAAACTATAAAATGTCAAAGTATTGAATTATATAAAATACAATTTACAATTTTTTTGGTGTAACATTTAAAATTTTGAAGCATAAAGGCGACGTCATCATTATCAATGAATTTTACAATGTAGAGGGGATGCAATCAGCAATCCATTGAGGACATAAAGTAGTCTCAACTTTCAAACATGTATAAAGCTGGTGTTATGATGCTACTGGTATTCATGGAATTCCCTGGAACTACTGCAATTTTTAATCACAGGTATAATCCCTCGGATGATAGTTATCTTTGGCTTGAATTTGTTTTGAATGGACACACGCTGGAGGAAGCTGATCAATTCCCATCACCCATGGACAAGGGTCAGGGTAAAACACCAGGGACTTCGAGGCTTTATTCTCGATTAAACCCGATACCACTGGAACGCTGTCGAACTGGGCCGCTGAGAACTCAAAGAACGTATGCTCGTGGAATGGTATTTCCTGCAGACAACACACGAAAAGAGTGGTCGCCATAATCTTCCTCAATTATAGGGTTGGAAGGTACCCTTTCCCCGTCTCTTGGAAACTTCTCATTATTGCTCACTTTCGAATTTTTTTCATATAATATTTGATCGAAAGAATTTCATTAGAATTTGGACAGCTTAAAGCACTACTGGAATATTAATTGACATCCCCTTGATTTTGCAATGGGTTTTAATCCAAAAGATTTGTCTAATGGCACACACCTCAAATGGATTCAATTTCCATACAACTTTTGAGACATGGACCATCCAACAGGATTTGGTTGTGGAGAAGAACCACTGCACTACATGCCTCTGGCTGGTCTCATCTTTATGCATTTTTTCTTTGAAATGAAATCACTATCACAGATTTGAGCCTCTGTACCTGTTCAGATTTGTCAACAATGGCTGCTACATAAAATGCTCAGACTTGGCTAACTAGTCCAGAGTAATTGTTGAGAAAGAGGAACAAGTATTTGCCCTTTCAGACAAATGGTAGGCTCTTAAGGCTTCTTATGCTATTGTTAAGCAAGTATACTCTGTTCATTTCACCAGATATTCCAAACATTTATGATTGCAAATTCTCAGAGCTTATCATGGTGAATTTACCATTGGATAAAACCAACACCATAACAAACAAGCTTCAAAGATCCGTTTAGATCAACACCTGCACAATATTATAATAAGTAAATAAGATCTGTGATAAATTCACAAATACAAAAACCATATAAACAACTAAGGGAAACAAAACCCTGCTCAACATAGAATTCTAAGGTTACTGAAAAAGTGATACGTACCTGCAAAATCACAGTCACTGCATTTGCATTTTCCATTAAATCCAGCAGCTTGATAGAGTGATTACACCCCTAGGGATTCTGGCCCTAGTGATCAAGAAGTGATTACACTGACCAAGATTGTTATAGAAGTTGCAAATGTTGTGTCCATATTCCCATTGAGCAGCACACCGGATACAGTTGGCCGATGAACAATGAACAGAGAAAACTGACATAGATGCTAGAAAGCCTCTGTCCAGTTGCTATTGAGTATTAACTGAAACTTTGATGCAAATAGCCAAAGATTGCAAAATATAGAGAAAGAAGGGATTAGAATGAGAATAGAGAACTACCATCGGCTGAAAATCTTGGTTCAACTCTCAAATCGGTAGTTGCTTTAGCTATTCTTCCACAGATTATTTGCATATAGATTTAAGGTCAACTCATGGTGGCTTCTTATATCTTGCTATTGAGGCTACTTCTACCCAGGCTTAAGAAGGCCAACTGACTCAAATTTTCAATGGCTTCACCCGTGCAATCCTTAAAACCAAGTGCCCATATAACATCAGATCTGTTATTTATATAGCAGTATCAATGTAATGGTGGTATCCATTGAATGAATCCACAAACAATCCAAAAATTACAGATCTGGGGTTAAAGATGAGTTCGATCTAACTGGATCCAAGTCAAACAGATACAGAGAATGAAGATGGGTTCAGCAACTCAAACAAGTTGAAATACTTCCACTAATACCATTAATAGGATGGACCCTCTCAGACTTTTATATACAAAAGTTTCATCCATTGAAGCTGAGCACAATTAGACATTGCTCTTGAAATAAAACTCCACAACGTACTAAAACTGAGTTCCTGTAATCCTCAGGAGAGCTTTATGCTGATGGAATTCTTTCATTGTCAAATATTTTTTATGAGAAAGATTAAGAGTGAGCAATAGCTAGAGGTTATCAAGAAATGGGGAAAGGGTACCTTCCAATCCTAATTGCGAAAAGATTATGGGGACCACTTCTCCGGTGTGGTCTGTGCACCAAATACCATTCAACGGACATGCGTTCTGTGAGTTCTCAGCAGTAAATTTGGACATCAATCCAGTTGAATCAAATTTAACTGTCTTTCTGAAGGAGAAAAGAGCCTCCGCATCTCTGAATTTCTCAAACCACCCGCGTCCATGGATGATGTGAATTAACGAACTTCCTCCAGCGTGCGTTCATTCAAACAAATTCAACACAAGAAAACCGCCACCCAAGAGCTCATACAGATCATCATATAAACGATCTTCTTAATCATCTGAATATGGCTTCTTAGAGTGACTAATAGGTGCAGCAGTTACAGTGGTTGCAGCCATGGCGGAGGCCATGACCACAAACCACAGAAGCAGCATAAGAAAACCTCCAACTATATTGAGTCGTGAGTTCCATATGTTTGTATGTCTATAAATAGATACAAATCTCATAAGGATTCTGTGGTGGCGCGTGGGTGGTCACATGAGTTGTATCTCATGGAATTAGCTAAAGTGGAATTGGGTGTAGAACGCTAAATTAACTTTTTGACACACCTCAAATTGCGAAAGAAAACCCACTGCTTTACTGTAGTTGAAGAGCCAGCAGCTTTATCTCGCTAAATATGTTTGGAAGTGTTTTTAAGGAGGAAGAATTGTCAGATGGTTAAAAGTCGTTGGAATTATATTTGGATATTAAAAATAAATTCTATATAATAAAAAAAATTTAAACACTTAAAATTTTGAAATTTAACCATTATAACTTAAATTTAAAAAAATCATTACTAAAATTTTATCAAATCTTACCTAATATTTCCATATTTTCGAAAGAGAAAAAGCAGTGGACCCAATTCCACGCGTGCTGAAAAGTCGGTATCAGGATCGGAATGTGAGTTGTTGATCTGCGCACGGAATTTGAATAGCAGATATGATTGGCAAACCTTTTTTTTGATCTTTTCCTTTATGATGGTGGAATCCCACATTGCAAGGGGGATAAGAAAAAAAGTGATATGGACACCAAGATCCCCATTCGAGATGCAGTCGGTAGACGAAGCTTTCAAAAATCCATATTTAATTACGATGCTTGGGCTTTTGAATTTGAATTAGCAGTTTTGATAATTATAGTATTTGTTTATCGTAAACATGACGACTGTTCAATGGAAAAAAGTAAAGGAACCAGACGCGTAGATTTGATTTTTTTTACAATTATTAAATAATTATAATATTTACGTATTATTAAATTTGATGGGAAGTAGGTGACTTGATATTTATTTGTATTTTATTAGTAAAATTGATTTATTATGATTTTATTTATTTTGAAGTTTATTTTGTATTAAGTTAAATGAAGATTATATATATCTAAATTTTTATATTAAATATAATATCATGAACTCGTAATGATCATAGTCAGTGTGGAATGTTGTCTTGTAAATATTCTCCTCCTTTATCCTTATTTGATAATAACTGGACCTTAAATCAATTTTCGAAAAGATCTTAGCTACTTGTATTTGGTCAAAAAGTTCATCAATACTTGGTAACAGATACTTATTCTTGATGGTTAGTTTGTTTAGTTTTCGATAATCGATGCCTAACCTTAGGGTCCCATCCTTTTTCCGTATGAATAAAACGGGGGCTCCCTAAGGGGACACACTGGGTCGAATATATTTTTTATCTAAAAGCTCCTGAAGCTGCATTTTGAGTTCTATTAATTCAGGTATGTTCATGCGATAAGGGGCTCTGGATATAGGGGCTGCACCTAGAATTAACTCAATGGTGAAGTCAATGTCACACTTTGGTGGTAGACCCAAAATGGATTCCAGAAACACATCAACAGATTCCTGAATAACAAGAATATTTTCCAGAGAGGTCATCTTATTTTTAGTGTTTGTAAATCCCACCTTAACATCATATATTTGGAAAGCTTTTCTAATACATCTTCCTAGCTAGCTAGCAGTAATAGAACATAAATTGGTATTAGTTTTAGTGCCTCGGAGTTCATCCGTTTTGCCTGATTCAGTAATAAAACTCATAGTTTTCTTTTTGTAGTCCACTAAGGACCAACACTTTTCTAACTAGTCCATCTCGATTAGAATGCCATAAGAACCCAAAGACAGTATGTTAAGATCTTCGTAAATAGGTTGTCTTGAAATCATTATGGGACAACGTTCTGTCTTTGCGGTTACCCTTCTCTTGGTTCCCATGGCTAGTTGAACTAACCATGGTTTTGAAAATTTACTTCTCAGGAATATATATTTATCTACCACCTTAGGACTAACGTAGCTTAAGCTAGGGCCTGGGTCAAATAAAACAGAGAAAGGTTGCTTAGCAATCATACCTTCACATTCGATCATGGTGGACTGAAATTCTACCTGATGATCATCCAGGGAAGCATTAATTCTGGGCATGTTCCTTACCACATCTCCCACTGTGGATTCCTCTTGCATATTTGATAACTGTTCTGCTCTTGCTTTATGTGGAGAGTTTTTGTAGTAGTGTGATTCTCCGCATCCCCATCATTGTAGTGGAGGTTTGGTTTGCAGTTCATTTACAGATTTAGCAGCTCCTTCCGAATGTCTATTTTTTGGATAAGCCATCTTAAGCTAATTCCTAGTTGGAAATCTATTGAGGGGCTTTTGCTTTACATTTCTGCTACCTACAAATCTGGATTGTTTGCTTGGAGGTAGACTTTTGCCTTTCCTGTTTAAGTTTCCCTTGGGTCCTTCATTCTTTTGTTTCATTTGTTGATAGCAGATGTGGGCTTTCCGCACAACGTCATCCATTGTCTTGGGGTAATCAAACCTTAATTTCTCTTTGATAAAATTGGGCAAACTACTGATGAAGCACTGAATTTTGGCATTTTCTTCTTGCACATAAGGCACATAACATAGCAGGGAGGTAAAGCGTGTCACGTTCTCATCCATGGTTAAGGTTCCCAACCTTAACCCATGGAATTACTTTGCCTTCCCATCGTAATAACGCTCCGTTAAATACTTATCTTTGAAATGCTTTTGGAATTCATGCCAGGTAACTTCCTCTTCATTGATTTTCCTTACCGTTTTGATTTCTTCCCACCACAAGGTGGCCTTTCCTCTTAACTGATAAACCGCTAATCTTGCTTTTAGTTTATTTGTGTACTCATAAATATGGAAATATTTTCCCATGTCAATGAGCCAAGCTTCTGCTGCCTCTTCCAATTCCCCTTCAAAAAGAGATGGCTTAATCTTTTTAAATTCACCTTGCAATTCAGTTTTCTGTCTTTTGGTTTTTCGCTATTCAGATACATTGTCTGAGCACCCTTCTTCACCTTCCCCATGTTTCTCAATGGATTTAGCGTTTTCCTCTCCATGTTGCATTGTTTGGGTCTTCTCTTGGTCTTCAACACTAGGATCTGGATGCTGTTGATTCTGTTTATTGGAAAACTTCTTAGTATCCTCTCCTGTTCTTCACGTAATATTTCATTATCTGATCTTAAAATCATCATTTCAGCACGTAACTGCTGAACAGTTTTTAATAATGATGCATTAGCCTGTCATGATTCTTTGCATAGTTGTATCCATATGTCAGGATTAGTGTTTACGTATGTAGTTTCGAGTGAACTGGTTGGTTGAGGGCTCCCTTGCATTTTTCCCTGTCTCTTTTGTTGGTGTGATCTTTATTTATTAACTATTTCACACATAAATTTCTTTAGTTATAAGAAAGAAAAAAACTTAAGCAAAATTTTTTTCTTGTACATGTCTGTTCCCAAAGAGTCTTAGTGTACAAACTTGAGCTCCGATACCACTTGTAACGAATAAATGGCAAATTTCACATAAAATTATAAATTATATCGCAATTTAAAATAGACATTTTTTTTTAATACTATACACCTACGATACATCTACAATCATAAGGATTATGAATATCAGCCTATAGTGACCTTTGAGCACTTTACATATATGCACTCAATGATATTTATGAAGGTAATAAACCCATCATATGTGATTGCGAATGAGTCTTTTAATAATCAGGTGGATGGATCTGTTCGGGGATACTCTGACATTAATGAACACTGCTACACATGGCACAACTTGCTTGGTTGGTATTCACATATGGCAACATGCGGTGAGAAGCTTGATCGAGGTCAGGTATTGATGTCCTATACCGCCATATGGCTTGCTCCGGCATCGTCAATCTTCTGCTCTCGATTTGATGGTGGAAACATGGCTAGAGTCTATTTCCCTAACTGCCCTCTCACATCCGCTACTCTGGTGGTTCATTGTTATTGCTACCTAGGCCTCCTGCTTTGCTTTGCTATCATTGGAATTTTCTCCAGTGTACCTCGTTGCACATGGGTGCTCTGGTTCATAAAAGAGATGACGACGGCACCTTCCAGAGCAGGTATATCAACAGTCTTAATGTTTAGAGGGTTTATTTCCTCAGCCTTGAGGGTTTTAACATCGTGCAAGGTTTTCATCTACATACATGTTCTAAAGTCTGACATCGATTTACAGACATGGATCTATAGGTTATAGAGATGGTGAAAGGCGGTCATTGCTCTGAGGCACCAGACAAAGATAACATTTGCTACAACCATAGCTCACTGCAATTCATTTTTATTATAATCTCACTATTGATTTTATGTATTTTTTTTTTTATCTCGGTTTACGGATTCGCTACTAAAACCCTTCATCATTTTTGCAGGTTATCACTTCATCATGCAGAAGTCTCAACTCCAGGTAAGAAACCCTATCCTCCTTAACAAATTAATATTACACCAGAAGGGTTAATCTTCGTATTACATTTACTAATTCATGGCGTTTTATGATAGGTAAGAATCTTACGGGGAATCTAGAGTTTGGGTTTGTGGCCAATAGATTCGTAAGGGCTTACAACCTTCCATCATTTTACAGGTTGGTGCTGAGACCTTGGTAGTCTATTCTAGCCTGCCGTTTCAGGGTTTCATGGAGGGTTTTTCTCTTTAGGTGTTATATTAAGAAAAACATGCATAACTGCTCTTTTTTATTTAAGTTATTCCAATGACAAGCTCTGGTTGTTGAATCTTTGTTTTGGCTGTAAATTTTAAATGCATTTCTTTTGTGACGGGTTCCAAGATTTGAGTTTGGTTTAAAGAGAGGACAGATGTATTCCTTCTTTTAACGTACACGAGGGCCAACAATACCTCTAGGTGGCCTCTCAGATAATATTTGATGCTTTTCTTTAGTTACTGAGAACCATTAAGTTATGCAGACTTGTTGTTGATACAATTGTTAATATGATATATTCGTTTTTCTGTCTCATATATACAGAGTTCAAGTCCAGTGATCTTAATCCGTATACGCACAGTATTATATAATATATATATATATATTATATATATTAAAATATATATATTATAAACTGGATAAGGACTCCATCCAACTCATTTATAGAAATTTACTATATATACCTGAGGTTTATTCATTTACGTAGAACCCTATGGGAAAAGATTACCCGAGGGTTTTTACTATCATGATATATAATGAATTTGTTCTTTACTTAACTCCGAATAGGAGAATTGTTTAATCCTAAATTCAACCGTTTAAACTGTTGAGTTTAAGAATATCTAGGTTTATTTCGGAGTCTGTCATAAGATATTTGCAACTCCTATGTTTTACTGTTAGATTATATTTCGTAATATGATTAAGAAATTATCTCCTATTTTGGATTTGCAAACAATTAATTCCACTGTGTCAGCTCCACTATCCATCATATATTTCAGGGTTTTTACACAAAAGTGAACCCTCTGTTTTGTCATTAGTCTAACATGCAAATTAATGATAGCATTTGTGATCTAGCAACTTAAACAACATTCTATATTATGCATTAATTGTAAATGACATTCTATATTACGCAATTTATAATCCTGTCAGTCTAGAGAAAAACAAACAGACCTGTACTAAATCTGGGAGGTTCTTTATCTTACTTACATGTTATCTTGTAAACAATAATAACAATAATAATCATGTTCAGAAAGTCTCTCCTCCCAGCCACGAGTCTAGCAATCACATCCAGACTCTCCCCCGAGCACTTTCTACCTTCCATGTTAG
The DNA here is from genome assembly GCA_000404065.3 of Pinus taeda. Classification (NCBI taxonomy): domain Eukaryota; kingdom Viridiplantae; phylum Streptophyta; class Pinopsida; order Pinales; family Pinaceae; genus Pinus; species Pinus taeda. The sequence continues at coordinate 36,892 of APFE031194214.1, read as the reverse complement.
ATTATATCTAGTTACAGTCAGTGCCATATGCCTCGACACTACTATCCAACCTCTATCTCAGTACTCAGCACTTTCTGCCTTCCATGATAGATTATATCCAGTTACAGTCAGTACCATATGCCTTGGGACTACTGTCCAACCTCTATCTCAGTACTCTCTGTTGACTGTATTGAGCAACCTTCCAATTGGTTTATTCCACCCAGCTCTAGGATGGATTTTCTTGCCCATTACCCCTCTCTATATTTCCCTTTTCAAGCAGAGGGAAATTGTTTCTTGGTAATCATTTCTTTTAACTAAAATAAAACAGTTTTATTCTTGTTAAAGTAGTGTCACCAATAATTTAGGTAATCACAAGATAACCATAACAAATGTTTCTTGGCCTTCCAGCCTCAGTGATTTAATGTTAAACATCAAAATGAATTAAAACTTAAATTAACATCTAATGAAGATTTACTTAGTAATTATCAGTAATTGTGATGCAATTTTGGGGTGTTACAATTAAATACCTCAAGTTGTCCAGTTTCTAATTCACATTGGCATATCACTATCACCTTATTGACATATTTATGATTTTTTTTTAATTATTTCCGATTCCCACTTGAATTTATGTGTTATGAACAATGCTCATATTCAATGATTTAGTAATTTACATATAATTTATTCTCCATTTTAATATATTTATCTCTTAGTCTCCCCCATAAGTTTCATATAGAAATTTGTTAATAACAATGATATCATCCAAGTGAAGATTTTAGAGTGTGTGTTCTTAATTAAATTTAAATATGAACCTACACAAGATGGACATTCTTAATATTACAAACTACACAAAATAGACATTCTTAATATTATAAGCTATAAGACTTACAATTTTATTCATTCAATTTTATACATCATCAAATACCCACTTCTGTATTATAGAAAGTAATCATACTTATTTTCTCAATTGTATGTATCATTTTCTATCATATTCTCACCTTTTTCTTAATATTTCTAGAAATACGAGTTCTATCTCACAATATTTTTCCACATCAAACAGATTAGAAGGTCTTTATTCATATTCCTCATCAAACCCTAAGATCGATGAAAATATAAAGTATAATTTGCATTGTTAAACCATTTTTTATATGCTTATGTGGGGTTCTTACCCAAGATATGGAAAACACAACAAAATTGCTGTTATCAACATATCTATGTATTGAGGACTATGGTTTGACATACATTCTAACAGTAATAATTAAGATTTTTAATAATATTAACAGATTTGTTAGTCTTTATCATATTTCTTAAGCTTTTATTTGTATGGATCTCACCAAGCTCTAAATAATATACATTTTAGTCTAACTTACTTACCTATGGTTGCAATCATGTTAGATTTATATATTTTTAAGGGGTATAATTGGTTCTCTTTAATATATTTTATTAGTTTTTTATATCAGCATAAATCCATCTAAAATAAAAATTTAATTTTTTTTTATCTTTTATCATTTTTTCTTTCTTAATAAAATCTATAACTAACCTAGCATATTAATTGGGAATCTAAAAAAATAATTCTCATAGTTAATCATGTTGGGTGATATGCTTGAATTGTAATTCTTAACAATCTCATCATTATAATCATTAGAAACACACAGGAAATTCCTATATATGGGTGTTCACAAAGGATGGTTATTGTCTCATAAACATTTTTTTCACTTTCTTAATTTAACAATTTTCTTAAAAAGAAATCCATATTTTTATAAGAATTTATTTCACATTTTATTTTAAAATTTTATTAATTTTTATTCAAATTACAATTTATTTATTTATTGGTCCGTTACTTTTAAATATTGTTAAAAAATAAATAAGCACCATTTTATTTAGAAATTCTTTTTATAATGCATGCATTTAGTTTATTATTGGCAATGGCCTATTCAAGTATAGTTATTTTTGCAACTTTTCATAGTATAAGGGTGACATGAATATAACCTTATAAATTGAAATTAAAATAAAAAGTTTAAATTTAATTATTAATGTTAATTAGTTATTATTTTAAATTTATTTTAATTTAAATTTATCAAGTATAGAAAATGATTAAATCTTGGTTGCTAAAGTAAAGTTGGTAGCTTTCAGAGTTGCAACATTCTTGTTGCAATACTGGGCCTCATCACAAAGCACCAATACCTTTAGTTCACCATCAACAGAATGTGAATATTCCTCAGAGAAAAGAAGCAAGTGGAACCAAAAGAATCCATGGATCAAAGAGTTCAGACTCTGTTAAATAAACAATTGTAAATATAGAAGAACTTTAAATGACCATTGTATCCTCCACTCCTAATTCTAAGGGTTGGCGGAAAGTGGAGAAAAAATAAAGGTAGGAGAGATTAGAGTAGTGTTACTTATTTTATGAGCTTTCTATCTTGGGTACTAGGTAATGTTGGTCTGCTTGAATGTTTTTTAACATACTTTTTGATATGCCATTAGTTATCTACAAAATGTAATTTTCATTATATTAATGGGAATTACAAATTTTCCTTTGAGAAAAATAATGGTGAATATATATATTTTCATCATTCTTGGAACTTACAACCAAAATCATTAATTCTTTTAAAATACTTTAAATAGTATTTGTTATCACAACAATTCTTTTAAATTTTATTAACATTTATCATTATAAAAATTCTCTTAACTTTGATTAAAATAATTAGAACCCATTAAAAACTTAAAACAAAAATTATTGAACCCGGATGCGGGTGACACATTTAAGCATTAATGTTATTTTTGAAGAATGGCGGTGAGGAGACGTGCCACTTGTCTGATGGCGCCCCTCCCCATATCACCATGAAACGCCTTCATTGTTATCTGCAGGCAACATTCAATACAGGTTTGGTTCGGCAAAAAGATAGTCATTGTTGGGTTATGGAGATACCTCACTTCAATTCTTAACCGTCTCCCCTGCTCTGCAGCATCTGTCCGCCTCAGGCCTTTGAGCCCTGCCTTCACATTGCAACTGGCTGTCGCTGCTAGATTATTTGTTGTGCAGATTTTGATAATGGTTTTCAACATTCGCATTCGGCTCTCTGCTTTCTAATCTCTACCCAAATCAACCCTATTTTGCCTCTTATTCCCACAGCTACTGCTCCCTCTGCCTTCGTCCCTCTGGTCTCTGCTCCTTTTGAGCGCCCAACCAACGAATTCAATATGGTTAGGCATCGTATACGTAGTCATAGGGGAGGAACCAGGGGAGGAAGCTCTCATCCTCAGGTGGAGTGCTCCACCTCCTCTCCTTCCCCTGAATTGCATCATCCTCAATCTTTTGGAGAAGGTAGATATCCTAATACTAGGCGTGGAAGAGGTAGGGCTCATACTTCCGGTGTTGTTCTTATGAATTTGCTGTCCATTCTCACAATTCTCCTCCGCCCCTTCATCCTGCTCCTCACTCTGCCCATTTTAGGTTCTGTAGCTCCCTGAATAGGCCTGTCATCACCGCTTCTATCTCCATCTCCTTTTCTGAAGAAATCGCTCACTCAGCCTCTCAGGTTGATATCTCCAACTCGTCGCAGGAAGGTGCTCTCAGATGCAAAAATTGCAGGGAATCTGGTAAAAATGTGATGGTTGACAGTCTCTTCACCTCCCTTGGACCGAAATTGGGTGGAATTCTGCATGGTGAAGGGGGTAGCTCTGCTGCCACGCACCCCTCTGGTGGTTCGTGTCATGATGGTTCAGAAATGCAGGATGCTCCTGGTGACAGGGGAGAGCCTCACGATGGTGGTGGAGTGCCACACGGCAGAGCCTCCACGGACGTGGTAGATGAGTGGGCTTGCCCAATCATCGAGGAACCCATCCCAGATGACTACAACTAAGATGACGTGGCCTCCAGGTAGTAGAAGGTGGCAGCCAGAGATTCGGCAGAGGCTGACAGAGGTTAGAACTTGGCCGGCTATAGCTGCCTTGGTGTCTTCTATCTAGTTCTTTTTGGTTTTTGATAATCTGTGTATGGATGTTGGTATCCTTTCTGGACCAAATGTCAGGGTTTTATCTTACTGTCATTTTGTGGGGTCTGGTCTCAAAACAGCTAACTTTTTTGAAGGTTATGATCTTGCTGGACTGGTTTCCCCAATGTTGGGGCAGTCCAGATTTTGATGATACTATGTTAAACTTGATCGAGGCTCTGTCCTCTTTGTATATTTTATGTACATATTAATAGACCATTTTTACTTAGAAAAAAAAACAAAAACAAAAAGTATTGAAAGGAGAATCAACATTACATGGATGATAATTCGATGTCAAAACCCATAACTCTAGCATTTTGTAACTTACACTATATATATCCCAAGAAAAAGTAGAAGATGTTTATTTTCTCCAATTGTAATTCAACTAGCATAGATTCATCTTCAATATAGATCTGACATGAGCCAAGAGGGATCCAATTTATTGACCTGTAAATTTTTTTATCAACCGACGTTATTTAAATGTTTTGTATAATTATTTATTTATTTTTATTTTTAGATTTTTCATAATTTTTATTTTGGCAAACATGAACAAAATTTCAATTCAATTTTGATGATAGATAAACAACATTACACATCATACTAGGTTGTAGAATAAGCCTCTTGGCTAAATATGATTCTAATTAACAACACAAACAAAACTATATATTTTCAAATAAAAATATATTATTATTAACATTATAATATTAAATCTAAACCCTTGACCCTCAAACCTAAAACCTATAATAAACCAAAATCTAATGGTTTAAAACCTAGTACGATATATTTTGAAATAGATTACAATTCAATATAAAACCCCTAACTTTACCATTTTTCTAAATATCGTATATTAATACATATCCCAGGGAAAAGCTAAAAAATGTTTATTTCGCTAAATTGCAATGCAATGAATATGGTTCTAATTACATGGGAAAAAAAGATACATTTTTCAAACACTAATGTTTCAATCAAAAGAAAATCTAAAATTCCATTTAAAAAAACCATTCCCCCGTTCTAATATATGGTCTAACATGTAGACAAAAAAATTCATTATATTAGTGTATCTCAGTTTAAATCGAGCTTTAAAAATTTTGCCTCAAAATCATAGCTCCAACCTAGCTTCTTCAATTTTTTTTATTAAACTTCCAAGTTTGTCCAAGGTTATTCTATAAAATAAAAACTACAATTTTTACTTAGACCGCGATAAATGAAATACTGAATGGCTATGTTTGAGTTTTCTCATGCCACATATCCGTCATGTGCAAGGGAAAAATATTTCAAATCTGCCATGGACATTTAGATCAATAATTTGAAGAGGTTAACCTGATGTTGCAAATAATTTTATCAAAAATTTCATTATGATATGTGAGAAGCCTTCTTGTTTCTGCAGTTGTGGGAGTGATGCAGTTCTACCCTGCAAAAACCCAGAATCTTTACTCGTCCCTAAAAATGCATCTCCATATTCAATATCCCGTTTATGACTCAAAGTCTAGCAATCTCATCATTGTTATATGCAGAAGCTTCTTTTTAAATCCCTCATTATGGTTATTGTTAGCCTCCTGCTCATAGCAGGTATTCATCTTTCATGATCAACATTTCTACATACCAAATATGTCATACTTTGCATGCTACAATGTTCCATATTTGCTACTGAGGCCAAAGAAGTGTCCATGAGAGTGTGCTAGTCTAAGTGCTTCTGCTGTATTCCAATTTTGATGTGTTATTCCATTTTTGAATAATTTTTAGTTAAAGGGAGGTCCAAACAGCTTAATCTTGGTCTCCCTAGGTTTCAATTTCCTGTTGTAGAATATAGAGTATCATTATCTGTCCAAACAGCTTAATCTTGGCAGATTCTTAGATAGGTAGAGAAGCAAGGGTGCTCAACAGCCTAATCTGATCCCCTGGATGAAATAAGTATAGATGTAGATAGGAGGACAGTAAAAAAGGAAAAAGTTGAAAGCTGGGTTTGCTAGTTCAAGTGCACCCAAACCAAAAGAAGAAAAAATGCTAGGTAAAGTAGGCTGGGTAAGTAGTTTTGTGGTTGTAGAAATCAAGCTATGTGATCCATTTCAGGTTTTCAAGTGTTATATTTATCCATATCACAATTTTTGAGGCACTTTTTCATTTTGATCAGATCAAGCAACACATCTCTAACTCTCCCTTCATTTCCTCAGAAATAATTCACTAACATCCCCTCAAGGACTTGGGGATCTGCCCAAAAAACACCATTTTCACTCCATTCTTGTTAAAAACCAAGCTGACATCTGAGTTGACTTAGTGAAAAGAAGCCACATTTCTTATGTAAAATTAATCTTTACACAATCCATTCATCTCCCTATGCTTAATTTTCCATTCTATAAACTTAGCATGCATCCCCTCCTTTGCATTCCAAAGACCTCATATTAACATCTAACCCTATTATCTAGCTCCCTAAATCTTTTCCCCTACCCCTATTTTACAAGAAACTCTATAAAAATACCCCAAAAACATTAAATATTCCTCCCCATGGCAACTATAGCCAAGTACTAAAAGTCGGGAAACCTTAGGTCCATTTGGGACCCATTGTTAGCCCCTCCGCGTTCAATTCCCTTAGGATTTATTTAACACCCTGTTAAATAAATAACTATGTTCAAACCACCCTCTGCGCACATTACATTTGGATTTTATTAATGTCCGATTAATGAATAACCATAGTCCCGCGCCATAAAAACATTAAACCCGAAACCTAAGGTTTTAACCACCCGCAACTGCGAATAGTTAACGTTTATCGAGCGTGCTTTTCCACTAAACCCCGATCATGTTGCCCTCCCGTCCACTGTAGGATCGGCCCTCCCAGATCCGACAGCCCTAATGAATATTGGGCGCCCCTTCATAACGGTACGATAGTACCCGATGATCGATGGTTTCACTGTCGTATACCGGGACAACTGTCGGCCTCCTATTGCATTGGGCCGCCCCTAACACATACCACTCCTGTACCAAAAGCGGTCCGACGCAAACCGCTTACTGCCCTCCCCGCTTGCCAACGTCACCGCATGACAATGCCGCCACGTCGCCTGCCACTGTGCTATACCTGTGCCATGTCACCCGCTGACGTCATCACCCTGCCACTATGTCATGATGACGTCATCATCCACGTCACCCCGTTGACATCATCCGCCGTACTGGGTCCCACCACTGACGTCATGTTGACGTCACCGCCAAAGAAAAAAGGCACGAAAGGCAAAATCACTGCTTAGGAAGCTCGAAATGAAAATTAGGGGCAATTTTTGATGCTGCTAATCACACATCGCTAAGAAAAAATGGCCAAAATGGAAAGCCTCAGTCCAGCGCATGGTTTGCAGCAGTTATTTTTGCCTGAAAGAGATAAAAGGGGCGATTTAGCAGTTTAAAGAGGATCAACAGAGAAAGAGAGTCCCGATTCAATGATAAAGAGTATTAACAATGCGTTAAAGTGTATCAGCGAAGGAATTAATAGAATATCAGTGGAGAACTTAATATCAAAGCAGAGGAGCATTAAAGACCATCCAAACAAAGTCAATGACTACCAGAACAGAGTTAAAGGCCATTAAAGCCGAGTCATATTAGATTTAATAAGAATCAGAGCCACCTAAGAGCAGTAGAACTGACTGAGAGGTGCAGATAAGATATTGAAGGCATAGTGATTGCAGATTGGACAACAGAGCTACCAAAGGGCACCACATAGCCTCATTTTTTGAAGCAGCTGCCCCCAGCGCAGCATTAGATAGATATTTTTTACATTACTTGCAAGATAATTTAGGTTAATTGCAGTTATTTCCTCAGATCTTCTATCAGATCTATTTTTGTAGATATTTTGCATATAAATACAACCCTGAACAATGTAATAAGGGTTGGTTGGTGGGTTGGTTGATGATTTCCTCTTTCTGAACTACATTGTAAGATATCAGACTGTGTTAATACAAATGGATGTTGAAGTTCACTGTGTCTGAATGATCTGAAGGTGGATTGGATGTTCTGGGACTTGCTACAGAATTCCCGTGTCATGCTAAGGAACAATAAGTTATACTAAACCATGTTTTGTATTCTCTATATTTGTTAATTCCATGTCTGTTTCATGATCTTAATAACGAAGAAGAAGAATAGCATAGGATTTGCTTGAATGCACCCCATGTTCAGTATCTGCTGTTAATTATGTTTTCTTCTAGATTAGTCATGAATATGAATTCTTAACTGCTCATGTTTGCACTAGTTCTCTCATTTTGAATACTGTTTAGGAATTATTAATTGCTCCTGCACAATATTCATCCATTTTCCCTCTGTCAGTATAGTGAGAGATTCTTGATTGCCTTTCATTCCCTGACTTCATTCCATCATTTCCAGATTTGAAAGTTGTTCCTAGCCTGCCTATCTTGCTCTGTGGTACTACCTTTTCACCAAGAAACTCTTTCAGTAATTACACTTGCAGTGACTCCATTGCCCAATGGAAAAAACAATTATACACTTGCATGCCAGTTTTGTCTGAGATCAACCATCCCACCAAACTCAAACAAAACCCATGTGCATCATATCTAGCCTAAAATCATCCCTTAAACAAAGCTAAATCCCAAAGAGAGAGCCCTCTCTGACTGCTGGTAGGCTAGGACCTGCAGTCCAAAGCTTGGTTTGTGGTTACCTCGAACGTATTCCCTTAGGAGTCAAAGGGAACAACCTGAGCGATAACAGTTATAAAACCATTGCACAGCAAAATCATATATCAAACTCTCAATCCAATAAACATTCATATATAGCTTTTAATGTCGCGTTTTTCAATCAAAATTCTATAATAAATCGATTCCATTAACATTCTGCCTTTAACGCTGTAACTCCTCACGTATGCTACAACTCAATGCTCTTCCTTTGCATCGATCTTTAAATGAGTTCTTCTGCATTTCAATTGAACTGTGCCAACCTTGAAATTGACTTTGTTTCCATTATTTAAGTGCGGCCTTGCCTTTTTAAAACAAACTTGACATTGGTTAAACAACAAACCCATTCAACGCCATAATAAACCATCGTTTCAGCTATCAATCTAAATCTTCGACCATGTTCAACTTAATTAAATACCAAAGCCCAACGTAAACAACGATCTGGCCATTCAATTTACTCACCTCTCATCCAACAATAATGCAGGATCTTAGCGCGGTGTTGTTCATCGATTTCGACTCACTTCAAAATCGTTCAATCCTGGCTTCATCTCTGTCACAACTGTGGAAGGCTTTTCTCTACTTCCATAACTCTCAACCATAAAACCCATAATTATATTGCTACTCAATAATATGAAACATGAACTGATCCTATTCAAAATAGACAGAGCTTAAAACAACTATGCGCCCTTTTAATGCAAACAGAGGTTTAAATTAACAATTATCCATCGCTCCTTGATCCCTCATTTGGTTCACATGGATTTACCATTCAAGCCTCATTTACAGAAATTAAATACACAATTTCTGAATCAACCAATGTAGTTCTAAAACACAGTCTTCATATTAACAATGAAAAATACTTACAAACTTTGTCTTGGCTAGATATTCAACATTCTTGGCCTTTCCAATTGCCTGGAGGCTTACAAGCTTTTTGGTTGTCCTAGCCTCACCTCTCCTCCCTCTCTATTCTACCTCCAAAAGGAAGTTATACATCAGTCATACCTAACTACTTCTTTCCACACATGAAGGAATTAGTTATACAGTTACAACTCAATCTTTGTCATCATTTAACTAAATTAGACCACTTTTAACTACCTACCCTTATTGAAATTAACACAAATTTAACAACTAAGTCTTCCTCAAGTCTTGCATTTAGCCACAACATGTGACCACCCTGTCACATTGCTGGCCTCGTCTAGATGCTCCTGCATCAGACTCTCATGGTTCAAAACATTCATGATCTCCTGATCATGTGCTTTCAAAAAGGAAGGAAGAAAGATAAAAATTCCTCCGAGATCCCAGACTTTTTCCTAGAGTTGTCCATATGCTTTGCTCCTCCGTTTAGGCTGCATGTCAGTTGCTTCCTCCTCTTTAACTTCATGAGACCTGATCGCTTGCATAAGATTGTTTTCTTGGAAAAACCTTTTGGTCACATCTTCTCCAAAAGACAAACCAACATCTCGTTTGCTGGGTCCACGCTCTTTATAGAGCTGTGGATCGCTCCAAAGTATTTCACAGATCAGACCCTCTTCAGGTGGCTCTCGGAACTGAACAATGTCTTTGATATCATCCCATTTTATATCATCAACACTAAAAAGACTATCATGGACAACAAAAATCTTGTCATTGAGGACATGAGCTAAAAGAAAACAACAAAACGCTTCAGCGAAAAGCTCAACCATACTTCCGTTATACTTGGACTTGACTTTTCCCTCAAAACTATAAATCTGGTTCTTATACTCCTGCTTCCATGATTTCCTCTTGCAAGACAGAGTTCAGTTGGACACATATACTTCAATACGAATAGCACAAGTATGACTTCAACTGAAAATGATCCTCGATCAACAAATTCACCATTAACAAGATAAGGATTGTCCTCCGTAGGAAGCCTACTAACCTCAAAGATGTTAAAAAGGTCATAATACTGACCATGGATGTCATCACAAATAGTGAATCGCTTTCCATTCAGAATGTTGATGTCAACCAGCGATGGCATTGCCTCCAGCAAATCTTTTACTCGCAATAATATTTGAGATGCACACCTTCCGCGCATATTTTCCTGATTCTTGAAGTCATCCATCACTTTCTTTATAAATTCCAATGTTATATTTTCTCCTTCTATTCCCTGTTGTCGCTCCACCTTTATTGAATGAAAATCATTGGGTTCAACAATAGAATGATTCACAAGATCATTCACTGAGATGGTCTCAATATATCTAATTTTTTTGACTGCCGTTTCGGTCTTCAAGCTTTTTGGTGGCATTAGGATCATTTGGACAAATTCTCTTACCCTACTGTAAATTTTTTTGTACTTCGCTGATCACTTTTTCTGATGCTGCCAGCCTTTGCCTTCTGGTCTGCTTCAACATCAGTTCCTTTATGTTCTCAATCTTCGTTTTCAGTCGATCTTCTTGCTGGTCTTCTTCATTAATTCTTCCTTCCTGCTTTAGCTGGTTGCTGCTATCCAGTGGCATCTTCCTCTGTTTCACACATTTAGACTATGTGTCCCCTTTCAACAATATTCCAATTGGCGATTCTGGACCTTCTTCTTTCTTCAATACTTCAGTGTGTTGATTTAACTCCAAAGAGTTTTCAAGTTTTTCCTCTGCATCATCTATTCTAATAATGCTTCCTTGGCCTCCCGAAGTGTCATGGACTATATTGACATCATTCCCACCAGCTCCTACAGAAGTAAATTCAGATTTTCCATTATGCATATCAACATCATTATTTACTTCTTTGATGGAATTACTAATTACATTTTCTACTCCATGTTTTGAATCCCCACCAATGCTATTTGTCTGTGTATACATACTGATATCATGTTCTAATGACCCTACATAACTGACATTTATGCCCTGCTTATCAGTGTTATTTTTGCTTTTTACATTTCTGTTATTTTTCTTCTTGCGGGCTACATAAGCACCATCGTTACCACTGGTATCAATTGGAATGCTTAATGGCATACTTGTTTCAAACATAGAACTACCTGACATGTGGAGCCCATCATTTTCAGTAACCAACTCCACAGAATTTCCACTGCTTGGCACTAGAGGCTGCCCAGTTTTCTCCAGTGTTGATCGCTGAAAGCTCAAAGATTTTTACATATGCAACATATTGCTTCTTTTTCTTTGGACGAATGCGAGTTTGCTTTCGAAATCTGGACTGATGGTGTTGATCCACATTCCTAGAGAAATCTGACTCTAGTAGACTGTTAGCAAAGTTTCAGTTCTCTGAGTCAAAGTACTAGGTAAAACATTCATATCCTGCATTATAATCACAGGAGCTTTATTCAGAGCAGTAGTGTCAGAAATTCCTCTCTCTTTCACATGGCCCTTCTATTCATTCATCTTCATATGATGATTTAGGTCTTCTTTGCTCACATTGTTCGTCCTTAGAAAAATTTCTTGTTTTCCCTGTTCATATTTTGCAACATTGATAGGGATATCACAAACATCATTCTTTCCAAAGTTCCTTTCAGCTGCAGCCACATCTAAAACTTGAATGGCATCACTATCAGAATGGGTGTCCCACTCTTTAGGAAGACCATTTTGCTCCCTTAGAATTGGTCGACTTCTTTCATCTTCGTTGGTAATACAGTTACCATCGGCAAAGCTACCGCCAAGAATATTTTCTATCTTGCCAGGAGCAATATGTAATAGTTATGAATTTTTATTTTGACTAACAATGACATGCTCTTGCTACATAGCTTCAGATGCTACTAGCCCACTAGATATGGTTTCACCTCTAGGATTTCCCCCCTCCTGAAATGTTGCAGCCCTTTTGTTCAACTCTTCCAATTTTTCAAGAGCTTTTTCCTTCTGCTCTTTTGTTCTCTCCTCCTCTTCTTTTTGAGCTCCTCTCTCTACTGCAACAGCTTCAAGTACAAACGCATCGCTGCTTTCTTCTTCCAAGTATTTATCTCCTAAAAGATTCTTCCCCATACTTGTGACAGCTTCACAAGATTGTGCATCCTCCTCAGTAAAACCTGTAGTCACATCACAATTGTCAGCTACAAAAATACAAGGTTTTACATTATCCAGCCGATCTGGATTTACCCAATAGTTCAAGAAATCATCAATGATCTCCTCTTCTGTTTCACCAATGGAAACCTCCACCTTTAACTCAGCTGCTCTGAGTTTTTCATGTCTCAATTGTATACTCATCATCTGCTCAAGCTTCCTCAGCTCTTCTCTTAACTGCATGTTTACCTGTTGATCTCTTTTCTGTTCTAGCCTCTGCCACTTCACTCTCTTCCTCATGGTCCAACCATGTCTCTGGTCTTTCATATTCTCCTGTAACAACTCCATGAATAACTCAAGATGCACTACTATCTCAACTTTCTCTTTCTCATACTCTTCATGAGTCAACCGCTTCAATATGCCATTTGCCTTGGCATCTTCCTTCTCACTCTTTTTGCTGTGGCCTCTTTCTGAACCTCTGCTCTCTCCTTTATGACTTTCAGTAGTCATCTTCCTCGCCATGAGTTTCTCACCCATGAGTTGCACCAAGCCTCTACAACAACAAAATCTCCTGCTGCCACTTACCTCACCAATCCTTCCCTCCGAATCTGGTCTTTTGGTAATCACCCGGTCCTCTACTGGAACCTTTTGAGCATTTCTCCACTGCTCCTTCAAGCTTCTCTCATCTGCAACTTTCAAGAACACACTTGTCCTTTTCATTAAACCTCTGTTGAATCTTTAGGTTCTTCCACATTCACCTAGAATCCCTTGCTGGACCCCTTCATCAGTGCACTTCAGCTGTGATCTGCTTCCTCCCACTGAGACTTTCTTCAATCTGCTTGCAACCTGAACTCTGCAAACAACTTTCAAACCAGAGTCAAATATCATCTGACAACTCACCTTCAAGATCCTGTTGATCTTGCTTCACTTCCTCAACTACACTTGCATATCTGCGCTGCAATCTTCATCAGTTCCAAAATCTGATCTTAACACATGCAATTAATTAAACTGAAAACTTAAATCTCCACACAGAGCTATTCCTGCTCTGATACCACTTGATGCAGGTCTACCCTGCAAAAACCCAGAATCTTTACTCATATCTAAAAATGCATCTCCATATTCAATATCCCGTCTATGATCGAAGTCTGGAAATCTCATCGTTGTATGTGGAAGCTTCTTTTTAAATCCCTCATTATGGTTATAAAACCATTGCACAACAAAATCATATATCAAACTCTCAATCCAATCAACATTCATATATAGCTTTTAATGTCGTGTTTTTCAATCAAAATTCTATAATAAATCGATTCCATTAACATTTCGCCTTTAACGCTATAACTCCTCACATATGCTACAACTCAATGCTCTTCCTCTGCATCGATCTTTAAATGAGTTCTTCTGCATTTCAATTGAACTGTGCCAACCTTGAAATCGACTTTGTTTCCATTATTTAAGTGCGGCCTTGCCTTTTTAAAACAAACTTGACATTGGTTAAACAACAAACCCATTCAACGCCATAATAAACCATCGTTTCAGCTATCAATCTAAATCTTCGACCATGTTCAACTTAATTAAATACCAAAGCCCAACGTAAACAACGATCTGGCCATGCAATTTACTCACCTCTCATCCAAAAATAACGTAGGATCTTAGCGTTATGTTGTTCATCGATTTCGACTCACTTCAAATTCGTTCAATCCTGGCTTCATCTCTGTCACAACTGTAGAAGGCTTTTCTCTACTTCTAGAACTCTCAACCATAAAACCCAGAATTCTTTCAAAACCGAATTATATAGCTACTCAGTAATATGAAACATGAATCGATCCTATTCAAAATAGACAGAGCTTAAAACAACTATACGCCCTTTTAATGCAAACAAATGTTTAAATTAACAATTATCCATCGCTCCTTGATCCCTCATTCGATTCACATGGATTTACCATTCAAGCCTCAATTACAGAAATTAAATACACAATTTCTGAATCAATCAATGCAGTTCTAAAACACAGTCTTCATATTAACAATGAAAAATACTTACAAACTTTGTCTTGGCCAGATATTCAACATTCTTGGCCTTTCCAATTGCCTGGAGGCTTACAAGCTTTTCGACTGTCCTAGCCTCACCTCTCCTCCCTCTCTATTCTACCTCCAAAAGGAAGTTATACATCAGTCATACCTAACTACTTCTTTTCACACATGAAGGAATTAGTTATACAGTTACAACTCAATCTTTGTCATCATTTAACTAAACTAGACCACTTTTAACTACCTACTCTTATTGAAATTAACACAAATTTAACAACTAAGTCTTCCTCAAGTCTTGCATTTAGCCACAACATGGGACCACCCCTTCACATTGCTGGCCTGGTCTAGATGCTCCTGCATCAAGCAGGTAAAAGAAAGTAAAAATAATTTTATCAAAAATTCCTTTATGATATGGGGAAGCTTTCTTTGTGTCCACGGTTGTTGAAGGCTAAAAGCAAGTAAAAAAATCTGGATATGAGATAATTAATTTATTTTTTAAAGTTTTTTCTTATAATATCATATTATATATGCTTAATAATTTTGGTGTAACAACCTTGAGTTAAAGTTCATGTAATAAAGTTAATAAGGTAAAATAAGACCAAGACTATGAGACACGTATTCCAAGTTGAATGTTGGACAAAATCATTCCGATGGGTGTTCATTTGGTTTATTATGGTTAAGAAAATTGATAGAGGCATTGGAAAAAGCTTTGAAAATGGAAAGAGACATTATTTGGTATTTAATATATGAAAATAAAGACAAATAGGAGAAAAAGAATGTGAAAGGTCACATGATTGCATGTGAAGGAAATTGAAGGAAAATTACAGGAAATTGGAGAAAATAGAGTTCTCAGTGATAAAAAGGCTTATGAGGATCAATACAAAGCCTTTAGTCAGTTTTAGCTTGGAGCTCTCCCTCTATTCTTTTTCTCATACTCTTACACTTACAGCGTTATTCAAGCACTCTAGCATTGGAGAAGGGAAAACAAATGAAGCAAGGATCGAGCAATTAATAGTGGAATCAAGCAGCTACAGTGGGATTACTTTGTAGAGATCGGGTTACATGTATGATTTCCTTGCTAGTTTTGACATGTGTGATACATGCATGGAAGATTTATAAAAAAACACTTAAAATCATGAGAATGATGAAGATTTACTAAGTCAAAAATATTTAAGATGTGCTAGCCCAATATAAAAAACTAGAAATTTAATGCTTTTAAAGTTTTCATCAGAAGCCTACATAGAGTGGCATCCTCGAGATAATAATCGAATACACTACTAAAATATAAGGGAAGGTAAGTAATGCAACAAAAACTTTTCATGGCCAAGTCAACAACAATGTAAAAAGTTTGATTTTTGCACTTGGAATTATTTTGCGTTTGTCAAATTGTTTTATTTTTACACTTAGTTAGGGTTATTCCACATTTATCAAGCACTACTAAAATACTAAAATATAAGCGAAGGTAAGTAATGCAAGAGAAACTTTTCATGGTCAAGTCAACAACAATGTAAAAAGTTTGATTTTTGCATTTATACTTATTTTGGGTTTGTCAAATTGTTTTATTTTTACATTTAGTTAGGGTTATTTTACATTTATCAAGTTGTTTCCTCTTTTACCTGACATACATTTTAGGGCTGAGTCATGAGATCTAAAGTCCAAAGGTGTGTCATGTTATGTCTATAGTTTATTATTTTCTCATTTATTATGTTTTTCACTGGTACTTGACATGCATTTTCATATTTTCTATGGATTCTTTAAGGCGGGTCATGTTATGTCTAATGTCTAAAATGTGTATACTTTCTTCTTTTTTTCAAACTAGGCTAATAAGAGTAAAGGTATGAAGATGTGTCACATTTTTGGACCATACCTCTTTTATCAAATTAAAGCCCTATAAATTCATAGAATCAAAATCATTCTTATGGTTTTAAGACATTTTCTTAAAAAAAATTCTCTAAATAACTTGTTCCACATTAATTTTCTAAAACTATCTTCGATTTTCTCACACCTATAATTTTGTTAGAAAGAAATTCTCTATGTAATTTTTTCGATCTTTTTATTTATTACACTTCATAGTAATAATGAAGCAATTATAAACCATAATATTGCATAAAAATTAACAACTAAAGTTATGCATGTAATTTCTTTTATCTTTTTATTTATTACACTTCAAAGTAATAATACTTCGAAGTAATAAAGTAATAATACTTCGAACTAATAATGAAGCAACTATAAACTATAATATTGTATACAAATTTAACTAATAATACACACATAAGATCATCTTAAACACTATCATGACTTTAATATTTATTTGAATGCTAAATGTAAAACATCTATATTTGTTTGCAAATTTTATTTTCAATGAGTTAAAAACACCATATATAAAGCAGCGAGCATAAATCTATGGTGTTAAAAACGTTAACTATGTTTTTGCAGAACCTAATTTGGCGTAAGCAACATTATACTCAAAGCTAACTTCATATTAGGATAAAGGTTATCCCGTTTTTTTAGATTTTGACGTTGTATTTCGTAAAGAATCCAAAGTTCAAGTAGATTTAGTGATATAAATGTGATAAATTTAAGAGTGTGTTTTTTTCCAAAGATCATTATTTAAAATTAAAAAGATTGTATAGTATATAATTTTTTTGTAAATTTTTATGGTTTAAATTATATTTTTTATTTTAACAAATAAAATATTTTAATGTAATAATTTAATATTTAAATGATAATAAATTATTAATATTTTTTTATATATTTGTCATAATTTATTTTTATATACAATAGATATGTTATACATGTTTAATAGTTTGTTTATATAATTTATGTTAATTTCATATAAAGTAATCTAGAGAGCCAAAAAAAAGGTAACGATTTTTAAACTTTGTATTTTTTTAAATATTTTTATTTAAGTGATAAAACTAATATATAGATATAGATATATATATATAATATAAAATAATATTTTATAAGTTGGTATAGATTAAAATATCAAAGTGGGGGTATGAATAAATATTTTAATATGAATTAATATTGATGTATAGTAAAAATTATTAATAAAAAAAATCATTTCAATGTACATGTTTTGAAATATCTATAGCATTCAAAAATACAATTTAAATAATGAAAAATTACGCATTGTTTTTTTGACTCTAAAGTAAGTTTGCATATAAAGAAATTTGATCCCTTTCAACTCATGTTAGATCCTTGCTTAAGATAAATCTATATTATTAATCTAATTTTATTTTTAAATGATCATTATTTTATACTCACATTATCTTTATTTATATTATCAATTTATTTTATAAAATATATTATACTAAATATATTATAAAATTTATGATGGTTTGATTCATAAAATCTTAGATAAATAATAATTAGGTCAGTTAAGACACTTCTTGATATAAAATCACTCTTTCAATTCCCCACGCCCAATAAATACTATTTAAATACAATATTTATCCTTATTCTTCCATTAAATTTTATGTTTTATCTTGAAAATATTAATTTTTTTAATACAATAGCTCTCCTTCCATTACTTTTGTCCTTCTATTAGGTTTTGTGTTTTATCTTTAAATATCTGAAGATACTAGTTGCCTCAACACAATCGCTCTCCTTTTCATCTTTTAATTTTGTAGGTTAAATTTATAGGGGTGAGCTGAGCTGGCATTCCCGATATAATAACTATCATCTTCATTTCATCAATTATCCACCGAGTTTAAGCGTCTTATCCCATTTTTTAATAGATAAAAACTATAAAAGTCAAAGTATTGAATTATATAAAATACAATTTACAATTTGTTTGGTGTAACATTTTAAATTTTGAAGCCTAAAGGCGACGTCATCATTATCAATGAATTTTACAATGCAGAGGGGATGCAATCAGCAATTCATTTAGGACATAGAGTAGTCTCAACTTTCAAACATGTATAAAGCTGGTGTTATGATGCTACTAGTATTCATGGAATTTCCTGGAATCACAAGTATAATCCCAGTCACATGTATAATCCCAGTCACATGTATAATCACAAGTTGAATTTGTTTTGAATGGACACACGCTGGACGAAGCTGATGAATTCCCATCATCCATGGACAAGGGTCATGGGAAAACACTAGAGACTTGGAGGCTTTATTCTCATTCCGAGAGGCAATTAAACCCAATACCACTGGAACGCTGTCGAACTGGGCCGCTGAGAACTCAAAGAACGTATGCTCGTGGAATGGTATTTCATGCAGACAACACACGAAAAGAGTGGTCGCAATAATCTCCCTCAATTATAGGGTTGGAAGGTACCCTTTCCCCTCTCTTGGCAACCTCTCATTATTGCTCACTTTGAATCTCTTTCATATAATATTTGAAAGAATTTCATCAGAATTTGGACAACTTAAAGCACTGCTGGAATATTAATTGACATCCCGTTTATTTTGCAATGGTTTTAATCCAAAAAAAAAGTGATATGGACACCAAGTGGTGTGTCTTAAATTGCCATTGTATGGTCCTTGAGTTCAAACCAGGGTTGAAAATCGATGGGTAAATTATTTATGATTGGCTGATTTGTTTATTAAATATAATATAAAGTTCAAGTTCGAAGAAATCATAATAAATTTTAGTTGAGGATTTGAAAAATTATTAATTAATTAATAATGTTATTTTTAAAATTTTTATATTTGAATAATTGTTATTTTTATTAGATTTAAAAATAATTGATAAAAAATTGCATACACATATATAATATTTTTTAATTAATTTGTTTTTTAATAAATATTATTGTAAATTAATTGAATAGGGAGATTTATTTTACAATTTAGTGTGAGGAGATGTGTAATTTAGTTTTGTTCAACTTGGAGTTGACACATGTTTTTTTAAAAAGACTTTAAATGAAAAACATTGTACCTATAATAAAAACATAAATAATTATACATATTTGTTTAGTTTTAATTAAACCCAGTGTAAAACATTAATAATAAGGTTCTTATTTTGCTCACTTGGTTAGTTGATATTTCACTTTCACCCTTTGAATAATAAATAAATATTTCGTTTATATTAAATAATATAATTTTATAAACTTTATAGAGAATAATAATTAAAAAAAAAAAATATTTATATTATAAATATTTCAATATAAAACTTAAATAAACTATTTGAATATCCATATTAACTAATATATTTCAATATTATATGTGTGTTAATGTTTACCTTCGTAAAATATTTCTATGCCGGAAAGGAAAATGTAATTAAAGATAAAAAAATTTAAAAAAACTATAAAATAAAATTGTGGCCGTATGCAAAATGTACTAGTGTGTTTCAACCAAAAAACAAATTAAAAAATTTAACAATTTATTTAACAATTCAAATGCTCTTACTAATTATATTTAACAAATATTTTTAACCATCTATTTATTTTACATTATCATTATCGTCAGGGAAATTTCTAGCCATAATCCAATAAAAAATTCTTAAAAAAATAATTGGCAGTTTTAATGGATTTAGCAAAATTTTCTTAAACACCCAAAATCCTAAAAATTTAGGAATGTAAACCAAAATTTTAAAAAAATCCATTATTTTTTGAAAATCATGTTAAAATTTCTATTATTTTCTAAATAAAATTTTACTTTTATAGGTACTTGTTTTACATTTTCATTAATCTTTTACAAATAATTTCCACTAAAATGATCAAAAAATGAACCCGCTTATAAGAGTGAATTGTACAATGAAGTTTTGTCCGGCCCACCATAATGTGTCGGTGACATTTAAAATGCGATAAGGTCAATGAATAATAGCTATATTGAAAGGGAGGCATTATTTTAGGTTGACGTGTATGCAAATAACAAAGTAATTTGGAAGGAGTTTTTTGTATTTATTTTTTATTTCGGATATTTTTGTGTTTTATAATTTAATTTTAGATCCATAATTTAAGTATTTTTTTTCCTCATAATCAATCTAT
>APFE031194214.1:0-15557 GCA_000404065.3 Pinus taeda | reverse complement strand
ACCTTTGTAAAATATTTCAATGCGAGAAAAGAAAAAGTAATTAGAGGTAAAATAATTTAAAAACACTATAAAATAAAATTGTACTAGTGTTTTCAATAAACAAACAATTATTATTATTATTTTTTAAAATTTTTTGTTTGTTGAAATACACTAGTACAATTGTCATATCCCTCTCCTAAATAACTCGAGGTAAATCGATCAGTTATGAAATAGTAACTTTAAAAGTTACGCATCAGTTATAAAAACTGATTCTTGATATTCAAGAAACAAGATTGAGGATGAAATTGGAAAGGGGGGAAAATTGGAAGGAGCTGTGGGGGTTACGTCTTAAGAGCCGCCATTGATTATTAGTGGGAAGACTCTGTTGCAATCTTGTCAGTTTTTGCTTGAACCTACAACAAGGTAAGCTTGATGGAGGTTTGTTCCAAAGCTTGTACGGATTGAACTGCTAGGAGACACTTTATCTTCAACCCCTCTTCACATTTGCTTGATGGAGGTTTGTTCCAGAGCTTGTACGGATTGAACTGCTAGGAGACACTTTCTCTTCAACCCCTCTTCACATTTACCAAAACCTCCAGGTAATAGGGCGAGTAAGGGTTTGGCATCATACATCTTTCAGCTAAAGTACATTCTCTTTAAGGTAAGCTTTTGTTCCTCTTTCTCAATGTTTGCCTTCACAGTGAGTCTCTTACCGTGCCCTCCTTTGCTTGCGGGTTTAACACAGAAGTAATACATCAAGAGGACAGAGCAAGGTTCATTCTAGTATTTTTCTGTATGTAAGGGTTTCATGGCACAACGCCTTGACATGAAGGTTCTTTCCTCTACAAGTGTCTAAGTTTCTGAGCGTTTCTCTGATGAAGCTAGGAATCTTCCTATCGTTCTGATTATTTCTCCATAAAGAAAGAATTTTAGTGCATGCATTAAAAGCATGATTGTTTTATATGTTTTCTTGGTAAGAAAATATGTTAATGCATGCAGTAAAAGAATGGTTATTTTATTTGTTTTCTTGGTAAGAAAATATGTTAATGCATGCGGTAAAAGAATGATTATTTTATATGTTTTCTTGGTAAAGAAAATATGTTAGTGCATGCAGTAAAAGATTGAATATTTAACATGTTTTCTTGGTGAAGAAAATATGTTAAAGATTGATTATTTTATATATGTTTTCTTGGTGAAGAAAATAGGTAGTTCCTTTTAAAAAGACTACATGTGAGTCTTGTGTGTGAAATGCTTCTCTCTTGTCATTTTCTTGGATTAAAATCCTTGCTAAATATAGCCAAAATATCTTCTTGAGAAAAGAAGACGAGGCATATAAACGTCCCGAGCACATAGCATGAAAAGTGGCCAAGTTTTCTTGAATTAAAATATGTATTTTTATTTAATAAAAGTTTCTTGAAAAGGGATATATGCTATTGCATTGTGATACTAGCTAATCTCGAAGTTGCTCGTGAAATGATTACGCATTACATGCATGATAGAAATAGCTAATGATGTGTTTCTAGGCACATATATATTCATTTCTATAGTTTCTTTTTGGAAAAATAGTGCATACTTCATGTATGAAGATGAAGGCTTTTATGAGAGTTTTCTTGGAAACAAAAATAGAGGTTCTTTCCTTAAAATACATATGAATAGTGTTCATATCATATCAAGAATCCATACTTGTTTCATGAAAAGATTACGTGCATTGAAGTAAAAACACATGTTGCATGCACATAAGGGTAGCTGTTGTGACATTGGAAATATGATTTTGGGTGTATGTAGAGGAAGTATTAAGTTAACTTTCTTGGAAATATTGATCTCTTGAAAAGATTGTCTTTCTAGATGAGTTGGGTCAATTTCTAGTCTGGTGTTTGAAAAGGGTAAGTTAACCTTGTTATTGTTTCTTGTTTTTTATGCATAAAGATGGGTATTCCCAATATTTTCTTGAAAGAGAAAGCATGAGGAACTTGCTTATAGGAAGATAAAGAAATGGGGCTATAATGACTTCCTTTAAGAAAGAAGTATGTGATTTGTTACATGAAATGATAGTAGTATTCTAGTGAAGGGAATATGTGTTGCATATATTAAAGAAGGGCTATTATGACAAGCTAATGTATGCACAAATAATAGTCATTGTGATATAAGAGTTATGTTCTTTGTAAGATAGAAAAGCTATGTTGATTTTTCGAAAAATAACTATGTGAAAAGAACATATGTGCTTAAGCATAGAAACAACAATTTATTACATGTATGAAGATATAACGATTGTGTTATACATGTTAGTAGAACTAATAAGTTAGATCTCTTAAAGAGAATTATGTATTAGTGTGAATAAGCATTGTGGAGGTAAAACAATATTTACTTGTGTATATGTACTAGTTAAATAGTATGTCATGCTTGCTCATGCATATGAGTAGATGTTAAAAGATCTCTTTTAGAGGTATTGATTCATTAATATGGTATCTAATCTTGTTGCCAAAACTTGTTGACAACAATATTGACAGGAAATGATGGCGGTTGGTGCCAAAGAAAAGTGATGTTTAACATTGTGGCAGGAAAAGGATTAATGGTCCATGAAGATGAGTTTGAGTTGCAGGATCGTCCATTGCTAGAACAATCATGCCATAAGGAATGTTGCATGTGGCGGTATGTAAGAAAAGGGTTTCATGGAAAATGTATTAGCTTTTAGCTAGTTATGTGACAACTTAATGGTAATTCATTGTAATAATTTTATAAAAATGGTTAAGGGATGGAATCCCTTATAAGCCATTGAGTGAGGGGTGAAAACCCTCACGAGCATTTAATAATAAGATTAAACGTTTGTTGGTTTTCACCCTATGGGGTTTCTAGGGTATATTGGTGTTCAATGGTGTGATTGCCTTTTGTGTCAGTTTGATGATGATGAATCCTTGATGTTGATGGTTCTTTATTTGATGGAATAATCATAATGTCCAAGTATGAGATTAACTAATATGGTTAAGGAAATCATGAAATGGATGCAAGGATTCATGAGACAGTTTATGTTATTACACTACCACAATGGTGGTTAATGGTTATGCAACTTACTGTCTTTTATTTCAATTTACTTGATGTACTAATGAACATTATATCTAATGGTTAATGAGGAATTGTAGAGTTGTGAATTGGATAATTACTTGTGGGTAATCTGTATAAAAAAATTCTAACTCCTTGCTTTTACATGCAAGGTTACCGGGGTACATTACGAGTGGTATCAGAGCTAAAGGGTGTAGCACTGGTGCGTTTGGGAATTGGTAAGCAGAAAAGAAATTGAGGTACGCCACGAGTGGGCATTAACTCAGGTATGAGTTTAACCATTCACATATTGATTCACGTAGTACACTACTTTGGCATGATAAGTGTGATTCGTGTTTAAACTGCTTTGAGTAGTAAGTAATAAAGTTGCTGCATAACTATGTTCATGACATTAGATTCCTGATGAGGATAAAAGACAATAAAACTTTTGTCGCACTTAAAAACAATATTGAAAACTCATTGAGGAGAGTGACAATCAACTACCAACCTTTGATTTGCAAATATGGCAATAACAATGATGCATTTATTAAACAAGATTGAAGTTACAATGAATGAAACTTAATGAGCCAATACATGAATATAAATTATGGGGAACATCCTTGAATAGGATGACAAATTGTTTCAAAAATACATTAGAAGAACCCCTTTAGATATTGAAAATATGCAATGAGTTAAGTAGCGAGACTTGATTGTCATAACTAATTTTGATTAAGTTTTGCCATGGTTTCATTAATATGATTGGTAGTTGTGATTGGTTAGTGTTGTATGACTAACTGATAATACGTATGTGCGTGAATTGAATTTGATTTGAGCTTATCACAATTCGCAAACAAGTGATTATGGTAGTTACTTCATGTATTGGTCTGTTGATGGCAATACATAGTGGGAAATTGGAAATGTTTAGATTGTTACCTCAACTATCATAGGCATTTACACAGTAATGAATATTTGCATATACTTTTATGCATGATAGTATTGTGCCGCAAACTAAAAGATTAGGGAAGTGAATACTTGTTAAAGGATGCATATGTATAACTAATGTTGCTAATGGGATTAAGTAGTGGTAGCTTAATGGCAACAAGAAAAATCGTCATGTAAAATGTTGCAATGAGAATTGCAATCATAAATGAGAAAGAATAATGTTATATGATATGCATGATTGTGTTATTTGGAAATCAAAATGCATACAACATGTATGTCAGTTGTGTTTCCTAACAATCTAGATGTTGTGGACCCATGTTTAGGGTTAAGTGTAGATGCATGGTATACATGCATAACGATAATGACTATATGATTCATTATGTAAATTACTTTGGGGATAGTGATAAAAGAGAAATTTAACATGCCAGACAGTTGCAGATAGTTGTGAAAGGCTAGAATGCCTTGGGTTGATGGCAGTTACTTGCCCGGAGGGGTTGATGGTACTTGTCTACCCGGATTGTGAAAGGCTAGAATGCCTTGGGTTGATGGTAGTTACCTGCCTGGAGGGGTTGATGGTACTTGTCTGCCCAGATTTCTTCTCCCTAGAGATAAATTATCTCAATAATGGAAAAGAGTTTATGTGGTCATTGGAATTCTTGAGCTGGTTGGCCAATGGAATTCCATGTTAAACCTGGCAAGGTCTCTATCAAAGATACTATCTGGATGTGAAAATGACTCGATCTGGTTGTGGAAACTAGTTCCTATGGGTTGGGAATTCTTTAGCCTATTGTGGTCTCATAGCTAAAGGAATTAACTAATCAGCTATATGTTATGTTAAAAATGAATTTTACATATAGTTGTGTAAAATATGTTATGCACATTTAATAAGAAATTAGCTTAGTGCTCAATAAGGAGTTATTGGAAATTTTAATTCCTTTATTGTATTACTAATCTTGTGGAAGTCTTAGTAGGGGCTAAGACAATTTTCACTTGATGCAGTGATTGACTGTTTTAATGATTAGAGAGCTAGGTGCTCTTTTGGTACTTTTAGAAGTACTCTGTGGATGCCGTTAGTGAGAGTTAATTCAGTGTGCTTGTGGAGCAATGATAAGCTATTTAATGTACTTGTATAAGTACTGTGATTTAAAAATCATCTAACATTGCACAATTGATTGATAGTTAAAAGTATTTCATTTGGCTCAGAATATTGTGAATAATGTGATTGAATTTGTTTGTCATATATTATAGGATTACTTACCATGGAGGGTTGATGGGTTGACCAACCACTATTAAAATTCTTACGTGAAAGTGCTCATGATTTTCAAGAGTAGATGGTAAGTAATGGTAAGTTGATATAGAGTTTTGTTTTTGAATTTGAATAAGGGCCAAGTGGTGGAAATTAGAACTTGCATATTTTGCAGTTATAAATGCTTATGACTATCGATTTTTCTCAGATATAACATTACTATTTTGTTTGTTGTCATTTATTGGAATGAAGTCTTTGATTTTAAAAGAGGGAGGATCACATTTTGTGTGGTTTAGATGGTTATACCATGAGTAAAATCTAAAGTTCCAACGAGAGATGAACACTGAGGACGGTGTTCTTGTTAAGGGGGGGGAGGATGTCATATCCCTCTCATAAATAACTCAAGGTAAATCGATCAGTTATGAAATAGTAACTTTAAAAGTTACGCATCAGTTATAAAAAATTATTCTTGATATTCAAGAAACAAGATTGAGGATGAAATTGGAAAGGGGGAAAAATTGGAAGGAGCTTTGGGGGTTACGTCTTAAGAGCCACCATTGATTACTAGTGGGAAGACTCTGCTGCAATCTTGTTAGTTTTTTCTTGAACCTACAGCAAGGTAAGCTTGATGGAGGTTTGTTCCGGAGCTTGTATGGATTGAACTGCTAGGAGACACTTTCTCTTCAACCCCCGTTCACATTTACCAAAACCTCCAGGTAAGAGGGCGTGTAAGGGTTTGGCATCATACATCTTTCAGCTAAAGTACATTCTCTTTAAGTTAAGATTTTGTTCCTCTTTCTCAATCTTTTCCTTCGCAGTGAGTCTCTTACCGTGCCCTCCTTTGGTTGCGGGTTTAACACAGAAGTAATACATCAAGAGGACAGAGCAGGGTTCGTTCTAGTATTTTTATGTATGTAAGGGTTTCATGGCACAATGTATTGACATTCTGAGCATTTCTCTGATGAAGCTAGGAATTAGTTATAAGAAGAGTTTCGGCGTAAATCACATAAAGAAAGACCTTTGTTGACGCGTTTTGAACCAACCAGTGTGGTTCATTGTCAGGATGAGTTGAAGAAATAGATCCAGCTTTGCATGTTAAATAGTTAGAGCAGAGCCTCCAACAACTATCTTGACCAATGGCTAATTTTGACCTGGGAATCTTCTTATTATTTCTCGGTAAAGAAATAATTTTAGTGCATGCAGTAAAAGAATGATTGTTTTATATGTTTTCTTAGTAAGAAAATATGTTAATGCATGCAGTAAAAGAATGATTATTTTATATGTTTTCTTGGTAAGAAAATATGTTAATGCATGTTGTAAAAGAATGATTATTTTATATGTTTTCTTGGTAAAGAAAATATGTTAATGCATGCAATAAAAGATTGAATATTTAAGATGTTTTCTTGGTGAATAAAATAGGTAGTTCCTCTTAGAAAGACTACATGTGAGTCTTGTGTGTGAAATGCTTGTCTCTTGTCATTTTCTTGGATTAAAATCCTTGCTAAATATAGCCAAAATATCTTCTTGAGAAAAGAAGATGAGGCATATAAACGTCCCGAGGACATAGCGTGAAAAGTGGCCAAGTTTTCTTGAATTAAAATATGCATTTTTATTTAATAAAGGTTTCTTAAAAAGGGATATATGCTATTGCATTGTGATACTAGATAATCTCTAAGTTTCTTGTGAAATGATTATGCATTACATGCATGATAGAAATAGCTAATGATGTGTTTCTAGGCACATATATATTCATTTCTATAGTTTCTTTTTGGAAAAATAGTGCATACTTCATGTATGAAGATGAAGGCTTTTATGAGAGTTTTCTTGGAAACAAAAATAGAGGTTCTTTCCTTAAAATACATATGAATAGTGTTCATATCATATCAAGAATCCATACTTGTTTCATGAAAAGATTACGTGCATTGAAGTAAAAACACATGTTGCATGCACATAAGGGTAGCTGTTGTGACATTGGAAATATGATTTTGGGTGTATGTAGAGGAAGTATTAAGTTAACTTTCTTGGAAATATTGATCTCTTGAAAAGATTGTCTTTCTAGATGAGTTGGGTCAATTTCTAGTCTGGTGTTTGAAAAGGGTAAGTTAACCTTGTTATTGTTTCTTGATTTTTATGCATAAAGATGGGTATTCCCAATATTTTCTTGGAAGAGAAAGCATGAGGAACTTATTTATAGGAATATAAAGAAATGGGGCTATAATGACTTCCTTTAAGAAAGAAGTATGCGATTTGTTACATGAAATGATGGTAGTATTCTAGTGAAGGGAGTATGTGTTGCATATATTAAAGAAGGGCTATTATGACAAGCTAATGTATGCACGAAGAATAGTCATTGTGATATAAGATTTATGTTCTTTGTATGATAGAGAAACTATGTTGAGTTCTCGAAAAATAACTATGTGAAAAGAACATATGTGCTTAAGCATAGAAACAACAGTTTATTACATGTATGAAGATATAACGATTGTGTTATACATGTTAGTAGAACTAATGAGTTAGATCTCTTAAAGAGAATTATGCATTAGTGTGAATAAACATTGTGGAGGTAAAACAATATTTACTTGAGTATATGTACTAGTTAAATAGTATGTCATGCTTGCTCATGCATATGAGTATATGTTAAAAGATCTCTTTTAGAGGTTGATTATTGATTCATTAATATGGTATCTAATATTGTTGCCAAAGCTTGTTGACGACAACATTGACAGGAAACGATGGCGGTTGGTGCCAAAGAAAAGTGATGTTTAACATTGTGGCAGGAACGAATGAGTTCGAGTTGTAGGATCGTCCATTGCTAGAACAATCATGCCACAAGGAATGTTGCATGTGGCGGTATGTAAGAAAAGGGTTTCATGGAAAATGTATTAGCTTTTAGCTAGTTATGTGACAACTTAATGATAATTCATTGTAATAATTTTATAACAATGGTTAAGGGATGGAATCCCTTATAAGCTATTGAGTGAGTGGTGAAAACCCTCACGAGCGTTTAGTAATAAGATTAAACGTTTGCCCGTTTTCACCCTACGGGGTTTCTAGGCTATATTGGTGTTCAGTGGTGTGATTGCCTTTTGCCTTTTGTGTGAGTTTGATGAAGATGAATCCTTGATGTTGATGGTTCTTTATTTGATGGCATAATCATAATATCCAAGAATGAGATTAATTAATATGGTTAAGGAAATCATGAAATGGATGCAAGGATTCATGAGACAATTTATGTTATTACACTACCATAGTGGTGGTTAATGGTTATGCAACTTACTGTCTTTTATTTATTTCAATTTACTTGATGTATTAATGAACATTATATCTAATGGTTAATGAGGAATTGTGGAGTTGTGAATTGGATAATTACTTGTGGGTAATTTGTATAAAAAAATTCTAACTCCCTGCTTTTACATGCGAGGTTATCGGGGTACATTACAACAATTTTATTTTATAGTGTTTTTAAATTATATTACTTTTAATTACTTTTTCCTTTCATTTAAATATTTTATGAAGGTAAACATTAACACACATATAATATTGAAATATATTAGTTAATATGGATATTAAAAAACTATTAATTAAAACATTGACTTTAATAAAAAATTAAACAATAATAATAATAATAATTAATATAATAATTAACGCCGTAGCTAGATCCAATTAACTTGGATCTATCTAGCTTGGAGAGTGATCAAATTTTTCTAGGTGTAAATTTTTCTTCAAGTTTTGCACTTAGAAAAGAGGTTTTGTATCTTGAGAGAATTGATCCCTCTAGACAGTTAATAAATCCGAAATTAAAATTGATCTAAGCTAGTTAAATATCAAGAATAAGTAATAAAACTTGAATCATAAATTTTATTTGTAATTTATATTCATCTTCATTTAAAAAAAATAAAATGATAATTGAATGTCCATCAATTAACAATAGTGACAAATAAATCTAGTATTTTAAAAATATTATATATTTTTTTAAATATTATAACATTTTTAAATATTATTAAGTTTTTAAATTAATATAAAATAAAAAACTTTAAAATAAAATCCAATAAACTTTGATAAAATTATTATAATATTAAAAAATATATATATTTTATCTAAAAAATTACTTAAATTATGAATCACAAAAATCTTAAAAAACAAAAAAACACTCTTTCCCAATTACTTTGTTATTTGCATACATGTAAACTTGAAATAATGCCTCCCTTTCAATATAGCAATTATTCGTTGAGCTTATCACATTTTAAATGTCACCGATACATTATGGTGGGCTTGACAAAACTTCCAAATTACTTAGTTATTTGCATACACGTCAGCCTGAAATAATGCCTCCTTTTCAATATAACAATTATTCGTTGAGCTTATCGCATTTTAAATGTCACCTACACATTATGGTGGGCTTGACAAAACTTCATTGTACAATTCAGTCTTATAAGTGGGTTCTATTTTTTTGATCATTGTCGTGGAAATTATTTGTAAAAGATTAATGAAAATGTAAAACGAGTACTTATAAATGTAAAATTTTATTTAAAAAATAATAGAAATTTTAATATGATTTTGAAAAAAATAATGGAATTTTTTTAAAATTTGAGTGCCCAGGTAGGCGACATGAATATGAACTAGGCAAAGCAAAGCATGTAAGTAGGAGCAACAATGTTTCAAGAGAGAGAGAAATGCGTTCATCCAAACAGAATCACAAGAAATGTCGATCGGTCCTGGGATTCGAATAGGGATTGCAAACCCAATTGTAGAGGATTATCAACATGAAGAAGCAACTTTCCAAATTGCTAAAGAGCAGAGGCTCATTGGACCCAGCCATTAGAGGTGTCCGCGTTAGCCTTAGGGACAACTGTGAAGCCCTCTTTCTCACATTAGATACCTCTGCAAACACTTACGCTGCAGAAGTTGAACAACCCCCCTAGATGCTTCACTATGGAGGCATTGAAGAGGTCCACACCAAAATGCGCAATCTTCTGCATCTCCCAACAACAATAGGATTGACAGACGAAACCTCCACAAAGACAGTCTATTGTGGGTTGTGAATTTGTTTAAGGGATTTTTAGACGAGGTTTGCAGTTATTTCCATGGGTTTATTCTCAAATTCAGGGCAAATTATGGGCTCCCCACTGCCCCTTCACCGGGGGAGGTGTCTAGGTGCATCAATACCATAGATGGTTGGAGTCACTACATGGTTTCTTGCCATCAATTGTTCACATATTTGGGGGTTCTGGAAAGATATAAAGAGCTCTATGTTGTGCGAAGTCCCAATAATCGTGATTGGACCATTGCTACAAATTATTACAAGCAAGCTGCAATCATTTGTCCCTCTAGCAATAACCCACATAACCAGGTTTTCCTTTTATCTTTTTAATTTCTTAGCCATTTTCTCACCTTTGTAGTCTCTAACCATACCACCAGAGAGAGAATTCGTAGAAGGGAGATTTTGGGTAAGGTCAATTGGTGAAAATCATTGGTTAAGCGAAATGGCCACATGAAAAGTTTCTGAATGGAAATCATTCCAAGTCTGTCCTAGAGAATTCATAGAAGGGGGATTTTGGGTAAGGTGAATTGGTGAAAAATCATGGGTTAGGTTAAATGGCCACATGAAAAGTTTCTGAATGGCAATGCTTCCTCGTCTCTCCTTTGCTGCGCTACAGTGGTTTGTAGTAGGATATAAGTCTCATCATACCATTATTCCCTTGCGAATAGGGGTGTGCATCATACCATTATTCCCTTGCGAATAGGGGTGTGCATCATACCATTATTTGAGTTTGCATTATACCATTATTCCTATCCCGATGGGGGTGTCCAAAATGTAGTGGTTCTCTTAGCAATGTAATGGTTGATTCGTTTTGAAATGAATATCCTTTATTATGTGGAAATGCAAGTACATACTAAACTTCAGAACATTAAATTGAATTGTATCTAGTGCCTTCAAATAGTTTTCACAAATGGTGTCCTGGAATGAGACCTTAGTATACAATTTTGTATAAATTTGGTGCATTATATTTTTAAAATTTTAGAATTTCGAGTGCTAACATTTTTTATTTTAATATTTTATTTTTCCTTGATAGTTGAAGTAGTGGTCATTGTCTTTGATGATTCCTTGCGCACATAGGGCACTTCTTATTAGCCTTACAAATTCACTTGTCCACATAGGGACTCGTGCACCTAATTGATTTCTTTATGAAGTATTAGTTAAAGTGTTAGGTAAACTTGACTTGGGATATAGTCAAAGGAGGTTAAACAATGATGGTTTTGGGGCACATGGTATTGTGCATCCATGGTATTCTGCTCGTGGTATTATATGTAATGGAGCCTATAAAAGGCTCGAAGGACTTCATTGTAATGCAAAGGCCTGGAGGTGAGTGGTGAAGGCTCACTTGGCCATATTGGCTAGGGTTTTGGCCAAGGATAATGAAATTTCATTATGATCGGGTTTTCCCCAGATTTGGGGTTTTCCAAAATAAACATGTGTGTTTATGTGTTTATGGTTGATGCTGGTTATTTTTATATTTGTTTCTCTCAGTAATTTTCTGTAATTAATTTGTGTTCTTTGTAAATTTCTTAACAATTGGTATCAGAGCCATGGTTGAGGGTTTGGGCTTTGAATGTATGCCTTCAGTGAAGGATTTATTTTAGCCCAATGGATAAAAGGATCAGCGCAGAAGTTTGTTGTTATTGTTCATGAGATCACTGTTGAAAATGGTTAAAGAGATAATTGAATTTAGATTTGGTATGAATATGGATCAATGATGTGGTCAGGGCCTACGTTGAAGGACTGAGACGGGCCATCAGGCTTCAGATCTGATCAATTGGATTTCTGCATGCCTAATTTCTTAATCATATATGTATCATCTGTTGGATTGATTTCACATGAAGAAGTTGAAGGACGAGAAGCATAGGCAACAAAGTCAAGGAAGGTAGCAAAGAAACAAAACAAAGATGCCCACAATTGAGAGAAGATGGGTCAGAAGAGCAACAACAATAAACAAAAAAAAATAATTAATGAAGTCAAAATTATTACATGTAAATGGGCATACTACTGTAAGACTTGGTAAGGTATGTGTACCCTTGGGCAATCACCGGTAAAGTCTGGGTTAGACCTAGGTGATAGGGGCGATTCCAGGTTAACAATGCCCCGGGTAAAACTCTGAGGGGGGTAAGAGCTAGAGTGAGCGGGATTGTCTCACTTAGCAGGTTTGACTGGAGTTAGTCAAGGAACCCCAAGTCAAGTTTAAGGGCGGAATTGTTAGGTAAACTTGACTCAGGATAGAGTCAAAGGAGGTTAAACAGTGATGGTTTTGGGGCACATGGTATTGTGCACCCATGGTATTCTGCCTGTGGTATTATATGTAATGGATCCTATAAAAGGCTCGAAGGACTTCATTGTAATGCAAAGGCCTGGAGGTGAGCGGCGAAGGCTCACTTGGCCAGATTGGCCAGGGTTTTGGCCAAGGATAATGAAATTTCATTATTATCGGGTTTTTCCCTAGATTTGGGGTTTTCCCAAATAAACATGTGTGTTTATGTGTTTATGGTTGCTGCTAGTTATTTTTATATTTGTTTCTCTCAGTAATTTTCTGTAATTAATTTGTGTTCTTGGTAAATTTCTTAACATAAAGCTCTCTTGGTA
The DNA here is from genome assembly GCA_000404065.3 of Pinus taeda. Lineage (NCBI taxonomy): Eukaryota > Viridiplantae > Streptophyta > Pinopsida > Pinales > Pinaceae > Pinus > Pinus taeda. Next base: position 2,718 of record APFE031194214.1, on the reverse strand, counting down.
ATGACCAGTTTTAATGACTCTCTTTTATTTTTATTCTATTATGTTTATGCTTTTTGCAATGAGTCTAAGCCTTGACCATGTTATTATGTTTATGTTTTCCACAATGGGTCAAAGTCTCAATGAGGTTGTTTATTAAAGAAAAAAAGCAATCCATTTATAATGGAATAAAATTATTTAATAACACACATCAGGATGCTTTTACATAGTTCTTTAATAGAGCACCCATAAATATGATCTACTTAGTGATCAAATCAAAGGAATAATCAAATGGTAGGTACTACAACATCAAATTCAATCAAGGAGAAATCGAGTTTCTTGCAACACAAGAAATTTAATTAAAGGAGAGATTGAGCTATAGAAGACCTACTAGAGAGTGTTGGGCAATGGAATGGTTCACAATGATCACAAGAAAACAAGATTATCATATACATATTACTAATGACAATGCTTTGGTTATAAGTGTTAAATATAATTAGGAATTTGTAAATAATAAGTCGATAATGCACGTAATTGAGATCTACTTATCCACTAAACTACTTTAATACAAAATTTCAAAATCTAACATACATAATCTACTCCACAACCTATTCCTTATTCAACAAATGAGACCGCATCAGCTCACCTTACCTACCTAATTTTCAAAACTCACTCACCACCTAATCTACTTATTAACCCCTAATCTACAACATTAACCTAACTAACCCAATTAAGTGTTAATTTACCCCACTAACCTACATAATCTTCCAATTCACTAAGCCACCTTTCCTGCTAACCCAATATCACACCAAATTTTCTATTTTATATTAGTATATCAATCTATGCAACTTATGTAAACTACATAATCCTTTTAACTCAACCTTCCTAACCCTTTCAATCCGTATAACTTAAAGCTACTCAAAACAAAATTGACATAACTTGTATCTAACCCATTAACCCACTTAAGTTACTTTGGTGAGATAAACCGAAAACCAATTAATCTCATTGGAGTCTCTAAGTAAATAAGTTAACCCCATGGAGAAAATATCATAATAATAATTATTTTCTTGTGAATTTATTTCTTGAGATTCTTTGGATGGAAATATAGGAGTTACTCGATGTGGATTTATAAATACATTATTATATTTCTAGGAATGATAATGTTCGGATTCTAATCCTACGGGTTAGGCGAAATAGCCACATGAAAAGTTTCTGAATGGAAATGCTTCCTAGTCTCTCCTTTGTTGTGTTACATTGGTTTGCAGCAGGATACAAGTCTCATCACATCATTATTCCCTTGCAAATAGGGGTGTGCACCATACCATTATTCCTATGCCGATGGGGGTGTCCAAAAGGTAGTGGTTCTCTTAGCAATGTAATGGTTGACTGTTTTGAGATCAATATCCTTTATTATCATGTGGAAATGCATGTACATACTAAACTTTGGAACATTAAATTGTCATATAAATTGTATCTAGTGTCTTCAAATAGTTTTCACAAATTCGTGGTGTCTTGGAATGAGACCTTAGTATACAATAAAGTATAAATTTGGTGCCTCATATTTTTAAAATTTTAGAATTTCGAGTGTGGTTTCCTTTTATCATGAAATTTTTTATCTTAAATTTTTTTTTCATTGGTTTGTGTAACTAGATTCCTAACTCCTACATAGGAATTACTAGTAAAATTTGTTGAAAATTGTAATTAGGTTTGGTCTTAATAATGACATGTGTAATTGTGATTTTATGTAATTGATGAAAAAGAAAAAAAATAAAATTATTGTAATGCTTGTCAGATAGGTTTCATGAGCAAGGATTTTTATTTTAGTAATGGTTCCCATTGTGAGCCTTTAGGATTTTTCATCTAGTCATAAAGGTTAATTCGAGTCTGTCATGTATGAAGAACCGTTCTTGGGCATGTTACATTTTGTGAGTCATTAGATAAGTATGAAATCCCTCCCTGACAAGCACATGAAATCTCCCTTCAAGTCAGCTTCAAGAATGATAATAATACCTCTCTAAATGACACTTCGGCCCAACTTGCAATCATGTCCGCTTATTATGATGGCAAACAAATAGAAATAGGCCATCTACCTCATTTCATAGTAAGAATTTTTTGGTCAAGTTTTGAAGTCAACAAGGGGTGTGAAGCTCATCGAAAGGGTTAAGAAATATATTTCTATAACCAATGAAGTGAAGAAAAGGGAGAGCGAGGTTTATGGTATTACTTGGATCTGTTTTTGGAATCTTTTTTGAGACATATGAGCAAAGAAAGAAGATGAATTTTGTTGTAGAAAGAACTGAGAGGAATTACAGTCCTCTTAGGTAGTTGAGTTGGAAGCAGTTCAAGGAGTAAGGGAGGCCAAGTCAAGCTAGAAGGAGACTCCATACCAAGCGAAGGAAATCAAGACATAAGAAGAGGTCTTATGTACAAGTTAGGGCTTTTGAATTAGGATTGGAGAACTAATTCAAGGAGGCCAAAGGTTTGAAGCAGAAGGAGGTCGAAGTGGAAGAGGAGTTGAGACAAAGGAAGGAGCAGAAGGGTGAAGATGAATTTGTGTCTTGGTCTTAGATAGGAAAATAGGTCAAGGGTCTTGGTCTTGGTATTCATCAATTGGAATCTCTACAAGAAGAAGAATTTGTTTGGGTTTTCCTCTCAAGTGGGAGATATTTTGGCCTTGGTTGATAGCTTATCTTACATGCATTTGTGGAATGATTTCATAATTTCCTTATATACATTCTACTT
>APFE031194212.1:0-11312 GCA_000404065.3 Pinus taeda | reverse complement strand
CCCTCTAAACAATGAGAGAGGGAAGAAAAGGGACAGAGAAGAAATAACACCGCCTACAGGGTCAGTGCAGCAACTAGAGGCCAAGAGGCCAAGGACAGACCCTGAAGCTGAAGGAGAAATAAGTGAAGAGCTGGAGGAAAGCCAAAACAGGGAAAGGCAAGAAAGCCAACAGACAACCACCAGCACAGCACAGCCTCAACAGCACACGGTGGATGTATCTTCCTCCAGACAGCAGGGACAGAAACCGGCCACAGTCAAAGAGGGTTTTATGGAGATTAAGGCTCAGAATGAATTACTGAGAGTGCAGCTATATGAGCAGTTCCTCAACACCACCCCAGCCAAAAAACAGAGATTGATGGCTGCCTTTGACATCAAGGATGAAAAGATGATATTTACTCATCTTAGACCTAGAGTTCCACACCCAAAGACCCCAGCTGACTACTACAAAACTAATCTGGAGGTCTTTGCCAAAGACATACACCCCATGGACCAAATTGAGCTGCACAAGCAAACCGGGGAAATGGTGTATGCTACACTTGCTGATAGGGCAATGCTGGCCCATCAGCTAAAAGAATCACTGAAGCACACCAACAGACAGCTGGATGTGGAAAGACTGTCTTCCTCCGCCAAAGACAATAGAATAAAAACTTTGGAGGACATAATCGTTGATCTTGGGCATGACCCAAAGGATCCCAAGGGCATCAAGGCCCTTATGAAGAAAAAGGATGATGACATAGCTGCATTGAGGAGACAGGCAAAATTGCCTCCTACTATCCATCCTGACACAGCACAGCTGGCACAAGAAAAACAGGTGGACCAAGCTATGGAATTACTCCTGGCTATGAACCAGAGGATAATGGAGATGGAGGCAGAATTAGAGAAAGCCATGCAGGAGAAACAAGGGGAAACTGCCTCCCAGCCACCTCAGACCTCCACAAACCTCCAATCTGCCCCTCCAGCTCAAATAACAGCAGCTCTTATCACTACTCCAGCACCTACCACTGCCACATCAGCAACTGGAGCAATCGTGGGGGCCACAGCAGCAGCAGAATCCAGCTTGAGCATGGAAGAAATGATGAAGGCTGTCAAGGAGCTGGAGGGCCAAGTCTCAGAAATAAATGTCACCAAGGAGAAACTGGCCAAACTGGAAGCCAGTTATGACAAATCAAAAATGACTGTGGCAGAGAAACAGAGAGAAGTAAAGGCCTTGGAGGCCAAAATAAAAACTCTACAAAAAGAGTTAATGCTGGGCAACACCCTAGCAGAGATAAAAAGGATTGTATGGGCTAAGATTTGCAAATCCATGGAAAATCAATGGAGGTCCATCCAATCCATTTTTGAGCAGGTAGAGCTATCAGAAATAGCTCATACAGAAATTCAGAGAGCCAGGGCAATCCTGGGAATAATGCCTGAACAGGCAACTAAGATGATCCACTTCCTGAATAGCCGCACTAGGGAGGAGCTGGCTGATTTGCACATATCCAGCAGGACGGAGGCGATCCTCACTGCCAAAAAGGTGCTTACACTGAGGAACTTTAGCCAAACACTAGAAAGGAAGTGCCAGGGGATGAAAGAAGACATAGATGAGTTCAGAGGCAAAATGGTTGTTTTGCAGGACAAAGGTCTCCCAAGTCTGGTATCTAGTACAGGACAGCTGTTGTCCTATAAACATTATATGGTAAGGGTTGATAAATATGTAGAAAACCAGATCACAGCCTCCAGCAGTGCCACAGAAGAAACAGGGCCCCCATCTGGGCAAACCCTTTATGACAAGCTGGAGAATTTATTTTACCTAGAACATGAGATTAATCACCTATTTGAAGAACCTCCCAATTTTTACAGACTTACAGAGGCAGATGAGGTAGTGGTAAAAATGAGGAGACATCAGTTGCCCCCGGCTGATTGGTGGCAAGCAATGTTGGAAATTTTGCCTAATTAAATCCACATTGTTTGCTTACCTTTTTTAGAACAGGTCAGCAGAACAGGCCAGCACACAGGTACAGCAAGCAGCACAACAGGTGACTCAGCACTCCACTCAGAATATCAAGCTAAAGAACGCAGCATTTAAAGCACTGTTTCCAGCGGCCTTTTGCAGCCAAAAGTCACATCTGACTGACAAATGAATGTCGGCTATCTCAGCCTTTTAGGGTTGCATTTATGAATTATTTACTTTTTGTAAGAGAGTTGGTGGTGCAATTTATTGCACCATAACTCTCCGCTAGGATATTTTTTATGCCCTATTTTGTATAAATACCCCCCCAGATAACGCACTGAGGGTCGGTTGTAAGAGGTTTTCTTCCTGAAGAACTCTATTGTATATTGAAGACCTTTGTTAATAAAATTGCTGATGGAGATTGTTGGTGTCAATACTGTCTGAGATGGATGTGTTTGAAGCTTTGTGTTTGTTGTAGAATTCCTGTGTCATTTGCTGAACCAATAAGTTTCTTCTAACTGTGTATGTGTTTCTTGTTATTTCCATATTTCCGTACTTTCATAATCTCAGTAATTAGAGAAAAAGAATAGCCTAGGATTTGGTCTGATCACCCTATGCTCAATCACTATTTACTAAATATGTTTTTTGTTGGATTAGCCATGGATATGAATTCTTAACTGCTCATATTTCAGCTTATCCTAACTGGTGAATACTGTTTAAGAATTCTTAATTGCTCTCAAGCATTATTTCCCTATTTTCTTCATTAGTATAATGAAAGATTCTTAAGTGCCTGTCATTTACTAATTTTCCATCACTCATCAACTAGTCTGATATATTGTTTTACATATGCCTAACTTGCTCTGCAGCAACACTCTGTCTTCGCATATCTATTTCTTAAAAACATAAATATCACAACTCCATTGCCCAATGGAACAAACTGTCCAGTAATTCAAAATTGCAGTTCTAAAGAAAATCATCAACCTACCAAAGTCAAACAAACAAGTGCATCATAACTAGTCTAAAAACAGTCATCAAACAAAGCTAAATTTTAAAGAGAGAGCCCTCTCTGGCTACAGGTAGACTAGAACCTGCAGCTAAAAGATTGGTTAGTGGTTACCTCGGCAGCCATTCCCTTGGGAGTCAAAGGGAACAACCTGAGTGCTAACATAATGGCGACTCCACTGGTGACTTTGGGATCTAAAGGCCTGTACATCTGCTAAGAAATCACACTCTGAATCTGAAAATCAGTCAAGACACCTTAAGCTGCTCCCATACATACCTCTGTAGCCTTAAGGAAGAGCTGACTCAGATCTCTTTTCACCCCATGCAGATGCACAGAGTCTGTTAAAACTCCTGTCCAGTCCTTGCTATACAAAAACCTTCATAAAAACCTTATAGGACTAGCTCAGAAACTGGCTCCCAAGAAAGGCCTTCGGTACACCAGGGCTAATCCTGATCCCAACCCTCCTGCTGTCTTTGATAATCCCAATACAATCCCCAGACTAATTAGGAACCAGTAGAAACAAGGTAACCCTGCTGACTCTAGTCCAGAGACAGTCCACCCCGACCCTATCTCCACCCCAATCAAGATCTTATTCCGTTCCAATCTAAATTCCCCTAGCTCTCCATCAACATCTCAAAGCCCCCCACCCACATCCTCTTCCCCTACACATATTCCTTTGAATAGCACTGTTAATCCCTCCTTACCTGTTACCCCTGTGATACCCACTGCTCCTGTTATCCCAGTGGCCATTGCCAATCCTCACAACCTTGTCAACATGGCTATGAGATATGCACCGCTGCAATTACCTGCCAATCCTGTGGCCTTACCTCAAGATTATCAAGCCAAAATCTCATATTTTGACTCCACTGGTCCCTATACTGCTATTCAGCATGCTAAGAGAATGCAAGACCATTTTGAAAATTATGAGATAGATGATGACACTGTAAGGATGAGGATATTTTTCCAAAGCTTAACAGGGGATGTAAGAACCTGGTTCAGATCACTTCCTGCAAACACCATTAATAACCCTGATGACCTTTACCAATCCTTCACAAACAGATGGGAGAAAAAGAAGGACCCTCTACATATACTTGGGGAGTATGACATGATTAAAAGAGGCCCTCAAGAGATAGTTCTAGAGTACTGTGCTAGGTTTAATAATGTATATAATGCCATACCTCAAAACCTGAGACCCCCCCCTGATTTGGCCCTATATAAATTTCCAGATGGATTTGACCCAGGCATGGCTTACCAGCTAAAGGAAAGAGCCCCTCAAACCCTTGAAGAAGCACAGAAAGTTGCTGTAACAGTTGAGGTAAATTTAATTGCTAAGAGGAATAGGGCTATATTAGAAAAGAGAGTTGCCTTTAAGGAGGAACCCTCAGCCTTTGACCAGAAATTAGATGCCATAATTTCTAGTATGAAGAGGTTGGGTGACAGGGTAGAGTCTGTGGAAAGAAAGTCCTCATGGGAGGCACCAAATAACTCTAACAGAAACCCAAACTTTAGAAGGAACCAAAATCCTAGTGGGGGCAAAGCCAACAGTGATCCAGAAATAAGGCCTCCATTTCAAGAAAACTATGCTGAAACATCCACACCAGAAGAGCAAGTGGATGACACCCATATCCACCTAATGGGCCTTGATGATGAGCACCATGTCTTCCTTAGTCAAGAAGATCATGAAGAAGAAGACAGTAAACAATTCCAAACAAAGTCAGGTGAATCATTTGACTTTAAACAAGGCTATGACACCGCTGTCTATGAGGTCCACAGGCAATACAAACTAAGAAGTAGGACTGTGAATATCACACAACCTGAAAATACCAAGGATAAACAGCAGCCTAAGAGTGCCATAGTAGCAGAACCAATGAATGCAACCGACTCACTAAATAAGGAAGTAACAATTGAAGAAGTTACTGAACATATACAACACCCACAAACTACATCATCTGAACACTCCAATTCAAACAAAAAGCCTCAAGAGGTGATTGAGAAAAATAAGCCCCAAAACCAAGAGCAAACCTTACCAAACAAAGACAGGGGGCTCACCCATAGCACCAAAATCCAGGCTGAAAAACCCTTTGACTTAGAAGCTGAAATTGGAAAACTAAAAATAGCCATCCCTCTGGCAGAGCTAGCCAAGAATGAAATCTATAAACAGCAGATTGAGAAATCCCTTCAACTAACTCCAAATAAAGATAGTGTAAATGTGGACAATGTCAATGTGTTGGATGACACCCCAAAATTACTGTTTGGTCCAGAGGTTGATGGAAAACCAGCAGGCACAGGGATTCTCCCCTTTTATGTCAGCTTGCACGTTCGTGATAAAATATTGCACAATGCAATGTTTGACTCAAGCGCTTCTCATAACCTGATGCCAAAAGCTGTCATGGAAAGGCTGAATTTGGATATCACCAGGCCATACAAGGACCTGTTTTCATTTGATTCCAGCCAGGTTAAATGCCTAGGCCTGATAAAACATTTGTGTGTATCCCTGGTCCAATATCCAAACAAAACAATCCTGATGGATGTTGTTGTTGCTGATATCCCACCCAAGTATGGGATGCTATTATCAAGATCATGGGGGGCTAAACTTCAAGGGTCCCTTCCATTGGACATGTCCTATGCTACTATCACATTCTTTGGCCAACCCAAGAGATTGTATAGAGAGTCTTTAATGAAGTATATGGTCAGCACTACAGAGAAGCCTCAAAACTTCCCCATATATGCTGTCCATTCTGATATAGACTCATATATTTTATTCAATGACAACATAGGTCATACAAATAGTGTAGAAACTCAGATAATTCAAACAGATCAGCTGAGTAATGAAGGAAAATTTGACAGGGAAACATCTGTTGAGTTGGAAGAAGAGAAGGTGCAAGAGAGCAAAACATGTGAAAATAAAAATCAGACATTCAAAACAAATATGGATGGGGATAAACAAATAGCACCTCTGCACACAAAGCTGATCCTGCTAAATGAAAAAACTACCCCAGAAGTCCAACTAAACGAAAAACAATCCAAACTTCAACTCATAAACTCAAACTGCAGTGATGTAATTCAGCCCCCCCTACAACATGAAATCCTTTGGTTCCTAGAATTTGATGGATCAGTCAACAAGTTAGGGGCAGGAGCTGGAATTTGGATCCATAATAAACAGAGCAGCCATGCACAAGGCAGAGCTTATAGATTAAATTTCAAGTGCACTAATAACATGGCTGAGTATGAAGCCCTCCTACTAGGCCTCAAGCTGGTTCAATCTCTACAAGCCATAAAAGTGTCAATACTAGGGGATTCAGACCTAGTAATTCAACAAGTCAAAGGCAATTTTGTTACCAGTGACAAAAGATTGAGGTCTTACAGGTCTTCTGCCACTGAGCTACTAGAGTCCTTCACTGAATTCTAGATTACCAAAATCCCTAGAGCTCAAAACCTCCATGCCCATAGTCTGGCTACCTTTGCAAGCACCTGCAAACTCCCTTTTGAGCCTCATCACTGTTTCACAGCTGAAATAAGACACAGGCCATCTGTCCCAAACAATGTGAAGGACTGGCAGGTGTTTGATAGTGACACACAAATAAACAATTTTCTGACTTTACAAGAAGAGTTTTCAAGGCTAAACATAGACACTGAGGCAGCAAGTCAATCAGGAATACTCAAGATAGAAAATCAACTACAAATTCATGGTAACTATCATAATCAAACAATATCACCTGAAATAGCCAACCAAATGCTACATCCTACAATCTTCAACCAACACAACATACAAGGAATCAAGCCAGATGAATATGAGGATTTAACTGATTATGAAACAGAGGTGATAGAATTAAAGGATAATTTTCTTCCAATAGGCTTGGCTCCTTTGGAAGACATTTTTGAGTCAAATGACATTTCCAATAAACCAAAACTGCAACCCATAAACACTGCCATAGAAGAGCATAACATTGGGACAACTAAAGAAGCCAAAATCATAAAACTATCTGCTACATTACCTCTTGATCAAAAGCCCAAATACATTGACCTGTTTAAAGAATTTCAGGATGTGTTTGCATGGAGTTATGAGGATCTTAAATCCTATGACACCTCTGTAATACAACATACTATACCACTCAGGCCAAATCAGAAACCCTTTAAACAAAAATTAGGGAGAATTAATCCCATGCTCCTCCCAGCAATGGAGCAAGAAGTACAGAAAATGTTTAAAGCAGGCATAATAGCACCAATCAGATTCTTTGATTGGATTTCAAACCTAGTCCCCACAAGGAAGAAAACCGTTGAAATTAGGCTATGTGTGGATTTAAGAAACCTCAACCAAGTATCACTGAAAGACAACTACCCCCTACCCAAGATGGACCACATTTTGCAGAGGGTAGTTGGGGCCTCAAGGATTTCCTTGCTTGATGGCTTTTCAGGTTTCAACCAGATTCTGGTCTATCCTGATGATCAGGACAAAACTGCATTTACAACCCCATGGGGAACCTTTAAATATGTTAAAATGCCGTTTGGCTTGAAAAATGCAGGGGCCACATTCCAAAGAGCAATGGACATTGCTTTTTCTAAAGAGATTCGTGACTTTCTTGTCATTTATCTAGATGATCTCACACCCTTCTCCAAATCTGACCAAGATCACTTAAAACATCTAAGGCAGATTTTTACAACTTGTAGGAAATATGGAATTTCCTTGAATCCTAAGAAATCCTTGTTTGGTCTGGAGGAAGGTAAACTGCTGGGTCACATTATCTCCAAAGATGGCATTAGAATTGATCCAGACAGAATCCAAGCCATCTTGCAAATGCATCATCCTAGAAATGTAAAAGAATTACAAGCCTTCTTGGGAAAAATCAATTTCCTGAGGAGATTTATCCCAAACTTGGCTGAGCTAAGCAGACTGCTCAATAACATGCTCAAAAAAGACTCAAAAGTAAAGTGGACAGCAGAAACAAATCAAGCCTTTGAGGGCATCAAGTTTGCCCTCACCCAAACCCCTGTCCTCACCAACCCCCAGTTTGATAGAGAGTTCATCATATTCTCCTTTGCCTCCCAACACACAATTGCTGCAGTTTTACTACAGAAAGATAACCAAGGAAATGAAAAACCTATTGCTTTCTTTAGCAAAGCTCTAAGGGATGCACCCCTTAACTATCAGATCATGGAAAAATAGGCCTATGCCCTGGTCAAAGCCATTAAGGACTTCAGGATTTACATCCTCTATTCCCACATAATAGCCTATGTGCCAAGCCCAATTTTCAAAGATATACTGACACAAGAGAACTTGGAGGGCAGAAGAGGCAAGTGGATAGCAAGCATCTTAGAATTTGACATAGAAATAAAACCTGCAAAACTCATAAAAGGGCAGGGCTTGGCCAAACTGATGTCTGAAACAAATTTCCAGGCCCTAGACATTAACCAATTAGACAGTGAACTGGAGCTGGCGACTCCAAAGATCAATGTAGCCTTTGAGCAATCCCCCTGGTACTCTGAGATCTGCTATGTATTGCAAAACCTGTGTGCTCCCCCAGGACTGTCTAAAACTAAGAGTAGGTTTGTAAAAATGAAAGCCTTAAAATTTTGTGTCATGGAAGGAAACCTGTTTTGGAAAAACCATGAGGGTATATTATTAAACTGTTTAATGGAAAATGAAGCAGATCAGATCATGAGAGAATTCCATGCAGGAGATTGTGGTGGGCATTTGTATTGGAAATCCACTGTAGATAAAATACTGAGAGCTGGATACTATTGGCCTACTATGTTCTCTAATGTCAAGAAATTCACTGTTGCATGTCATAAATGTCAAGTGTTTGAAGGGAAAAGACAGCTACTGCCATTGCCTCTAAGACCTATTGCAACAGAAAGACCATTTCAGCAATGGGGCCTGGATTTCATTGGAGAAATCAATCCCTCATCCTCAGGCCAACATAAATGGATTCTGACAGCAACAGACTACTTCACAAAGTGGATTGAGGCAATCCCATGCAGACAATCAAATGACTCCACCATCATTCAGTTTCTGGAGACCAATATCCTTGCCAGATTTGGATGCCCTGACAAAATTATAACTGACAATGCTGCTGCTTTCAGATCCAAGAAGATGATCAGTTTCTGTCATAAATTTCACATAACCTTGGGCCATTCCACTGCATATTATCCCCGGGGAAATGGCTTGGCAGAATCTTCAAACAAAAGCCTGGTGAGTATGATAAAGAAAGTGTTAGAAGAGAACAAAAAGAATTGGCACAAAAAACTTATCAATGCCTTGTGGGCAGATAGATTAACAACCAAAAGATCAATTGGGGTAAGCCCATATGAGTTAGTCTATGGACTGGAAGCCAAGTTTCCTTCATCACTTGGAATCCCTGTCATGAAACTGCTACAGGAAGTTCAAGCAGAGCCCAATGATATACAGAGGAGAGTGAACCAAATAATTTGTCTACAGCAGACCAGGGACCAAGTCTACAACAGAGTTCAGATCTTACAAGAGAAGCTCAAAAAGGCTTTTGACAGGAGAACCAAAGCTGAGGATTTCAACATAGGTGACAAAGTTCTCAAGTGGGATTCAAGGAGAGAAAACAAAGGAAAGCATGGAAAGTTTGATTCCCTTTGGAGAGGGCCATTTGTCATTCAAGCAGTACAGGGAAACAACACCTATTTTCTCCAGAACCTTGATGAAACTAATTTGGATGAAGGTCCTGTCAATGGCAGGATGCTCAAACACTACTTTGAATATCACCCATAATTGTAGTCTGAGTTACCTTTTGTACATAAGCTGTTGTATATATCTTTTTATATATGTAAAAAATTGTCTTACAGTTTTCAGATAGCTGGCAGCAGTAGGTAAAGAAATCAGAGGTCCACCAAGAAGAGAGGTACAAAAAAGCATGTCAAAGCAGCAGATCTGAAAAGGTTGGCACACACAGTCAAAACCCAAGGCAATCTGACCTGCTGTTCTTGGTCTTTCAAAAGAAAAACCATCCCCATGTGGAGCCACTGTTGGATACCTATACCAATAGGTTTCATATTTCATGATTGGTGATCAAAAGGTCCAAATATGCTCTGCTTTGAATGCAAAGATCCCATATTTCTACAAGCAGGCAAGGTGTCTAAATCTTGATGGGAACTCAATTGTGATGCATGATCCAACAGTCTAAACTGGATCATTGCCATGTTTTCAATTTTCATGTTGTAGAATAGAGAAGGAAATCTGTCGAAACTGTTAAATCTTGGCAGGTAAGTAGCTAGGTAGAGAAACTAAGGCTCCCAACTGCTTAATCTGGGACCTTGGAAGGAATAAGGGTTGTTTTAGATAGGAAATGAAAGCAAAAGCCAATGAAAAGAAAAAGGCATTCAAAGGGTTGCTAGTCCAAGTGCACCCTCCAAGAAGCAACAAAAAATGTTAGGATAACTAGTTGGGTAGGTAGATGGGGTTGCAGAAGTGGTGTCCCTTCCAAAATCAAAGTTGTTGAAACATCTACAGGAAGAGCAACACACTGGAGCATGACTAACTCCCTTGTTTTCATCTGTATATCACTCATTACTAATACCCTTTCCCAAGCTGCACAGAGCATAGAAATTTACATCTTTGACATATTCTTATGGCTTTAAGAAGCCACATTTCTTGTGTAAAAATCTTTTCATTTTTATCTACTCTTGATTTCAAGTTGTCCTCAAAGAAAACTTGGTTGAACCAGCCTCATCCATTTTGTTCCCTCCATATTGACAATTAACCCTACTACTTAGCTCCCTATACCCCATTATCCCTATTATTATAAACACCATGGTGTATAAACCCCAAAATGTCTATAAATATCCCTCCCCTGGTACTATAGCCATATGGTCTGTTTAAAAGGAATCAAAATGACACCTGGTCACTTTGATGAACCTCCCAGGTCTCCTCCTCTCATTCCAAGTCATAGTGGTCATTTAAACCCTCATTTGCAAAGAAAATCCTATGTAAAGCCACCCCTACCCATGACCCTTTTGCAAAAAGATGACTCCTAAAGGTTCCCCGCCCTAAAAAACCCTTTTTCCCCCTTCTCCGCCTAAAAAACCCATTCTCTAAAGTCAAAAAATGGAATTTTAATTAAAAGCGCGCGGGCAAATAAACCCTCAAAAACCCAAAAAACTATAGTCTACCTCCCCGCGCGCCTTTTAAATTAAAATAAGACGTCAAATCAATGGGCGGGTCCTACCGCACAAACCCGCCGGCACGTCCTGATCTCCGCCAGCCGTCCGATCTCCCGCCCCGCCATCCAACGGTGGGCGGTTGATCCGCCTGAGAACTTGCCCGATCTTTTGCGGCCGGGGGATGGGCGGTATTGCTGCCGTACCCCTGCCACGCGTCAGGCGCGGGATATGTTCGCTGCCCCCCCCCTCCAA
>APFE031194209.1:141836-152956 GCA_000404065.3 Pinus taeda | reverse complement strand
AAATCAATTGGTCAGAAAAGAATAGTGAAAATGAACCCCAAATCAAAGACCAGGAAAGTGGCCAGTCAAAATGCCACTACTATCTTATTGGCAGCATCACAATGTGCAAATATTGTTGCTAATCATACTTGATGGATGGCCCAACAGTTCAATCTGGACCATGCCATGTTTAAATTGTTTGTTGCAGAATAGAGAATGATTCCTGTCCAAACAACTTAAGCTTGGCAGGTGACTAGCTAGGTAGAGAAATGAAGGAGCCCAACTGCTTAATCTGGGTCCTTGGAAGAGATAAGGGTAGATTTATATAGGAGGGCAGTCAAAAGAAAAGAGGATAATCAGGGTTTGCTAATCTAAGTGCACCCAGTTAAAATGAAGAAAAAATGTTAGGATTATCAAGTTGGGTAGGTAGTGTGAGGTTGCAGGAGTAAAAGTGCCATCACCATTTGGCTTATCAAAGAAGAACTCATCCCATTAAGGGTATTGGCACCATAGCAGAAGTATGATGACATAACAATGGAAGCATGACTAATTTCTCTTTTCCCCCAAAGATCATTTACTAACACTCCCCAAAGACCTTGGGATCTGCCCAACAGTCTTATATCACTTCATTCCAGTACCAAGTCCAAGTCAAATTCTCAGTTAACTAAAGGAAAAGAAGCCACATTTCTTGTGTAAAAATCATTATTCCGAATTCCATTTCTCTAATACAACTAAGTTTCATTTCATGGACTTAGTATTTTCCCCTGCATTTTCACCTCGCAAAGTCATATTAACAGCTAATTTTATTATTTAGCTCCTTAACATTGCTCCCCCCTTCCCTAGTTCTACAAAAAACTATATAAAACCCCAAAACTCTATTTAAATACTGCACCCGATAGCAATATAGCTATATATAAGTCAGTCTGGGGAATATTTAGTCCATCTGGGACTAGTGTTAACCCTCCACCGCCCTAGACTATGTGTTGTGATTAAACCCTTGGGTAAAAATCAATTACCATAGTCTCCCCGCTCATAAACCCCATCTTTACCCCTCCCGCGCTAAATGTTTAAAGGTTTGTTTATATGTTAAATAAACACAAAACGGGAGTGTTTACATAAAACCCCCGCAAACCAAAGTTCAAACCCATCCCCCACCTTTATTTTTAATATTTTTATTGAGCGAGCTCCACTGTTAACTTCCCGCCACCCCGTAACCCCCGCCAGCCGTCCGATCGTCGGCCCCCCAGATCCAAGGGTGGGCGGTCATTTTCACCCACAAGGTGGCGGAGGTTTAGTGTCCGGGGGATTGGCAGTTTTGCCGCCATACCCCCGCCACGCGTCGTCTTCCCGGGGTGTTCGGAGGCCCCTCCCTCGATACCGCTCATGCCGAAAGGTGGTGCGGGGAGTATACCGGATACCGCCCTCCACCCCGACGTCAGAACCACGTCAGCCCTGACGTCACCGCCAGCGTCCGCGCCCTGCCTCCGTGACACTGCCACCTAAGCCGCCTGGGTCCACTTCATGCCGCCATGTCCTGTGCCACCTCACCCCCCTATCAGAGGTCCATGTCATCATGCCGTACCGGGGACCCGCCAATGACGTCATGCTGATGTCATCACCAAAACGCGCCAAAAGACCCGAATTTACATAAAACAACGCAAAAACGACCGTTTTACATCATTTTCATTGCTTGTTTCCAGAGCGCTGTGCATGTTGTTCACGATGATTTGCCGCCAAACGTGGAATTTGATCGTTCGAGCTGCTACCACCTGCAAATTCAAGTCAATTACTCACCATTGTTCCAGCTCAACACCCTCGGCATCATGAAATCCAGGTATTTCCCCACAGTCAACCTTTTTACCCCTGTTTTCACCATTTTTGTCCATTTTACCTACATAAAACTCTGCTATCACCCACACTGAACCAATTATACACCTATTCATTTTCCGAACTTGCTGGTTAGCATCCTCTGCCCACAAGACTCAGAAAACCCACATCGGTCCAAGAAATTCACTTGAAATATTGACTTTAAGAGCCCGTGCTGCCAACACTGGTCCTTACAGTTGTTCATTGTCCACTCTCACCAGACTTCTCTTTGCAAAAGTCCACCTGCTCAGCTCAGGGACATTTTTATTTTTCCCTACAGTTGCCCCACAAGTTTGTCAACCAGATACAAAGTCTGTTAAAACTTTACAATTTCTCCTTTGATACACATTGCAAAGAGCTAAAGCCACTGCCAAATACAAATTCACCTTGCAGTCTGCAATAATTGCTCTGAATAGTATCCCCAAGTATCAACACAGAAAATATTTCAATATGGTTGCTCCAGCTGCTCTAAATGTTGCTCCTATCAATGCACCTAACAAGGAACTTGAAGCACTGCCTTTAGTTGACAGTGATTACCTCATTAAGGATTTTATTGGAGACAGAAACCACTTACAGACCTTCTGCCAGCTGAGGAATAGCTACTTAAGCAATAGTGACATGCATGGCATCTGGGAGTCAAATTTGCCCATCTATTTCTTGCCTTCTATGAATATTTTCCCTGAAATAATTCACCTCTGTGCTAAAAATTATGACCCAAGCCTCAGAGCTGTCAAGTCTCCATCTGGGAGCATACTTTTTCATATTACTCATGATTCCATCAATTAGATGCTCAATTTCAAGAAGACTCAACTACTCTTCCCTTTTCCATAAAATACCTGTTGGATGAAGCCCCTAAGCTCTCCAACACTGAGATTGCTACAATTGCCAAGACATTCATGAGAGTAGACCGCCAACCTACTGGGCCACCTCCTTTCCTGTATGTCAATTTCAATGAGGTAGGAAAGCTGCTTGTTGACATGATATCCTCTGTGATGGGTTTCTCAACAAGTGAGCATATTGATGAAACAGTGTTGGTCCTTTAGTCTGCATACAACCTTGGAAAGCCCCCTACTATGGAATACAACTATGCCAAGTTCATTGCCAATAAAATACATGACCAACTGCTAAGGCTGGACAAAGAGGCAATATTCAAATATTCATCATATATTTATCATTTGTTCATGTACTATCAGTCAGATTGCTTCCAATGCCCCATCAAAAAGCTAGATTCACAAGGTGAAAGGAGGTCAGTTATCTTTTGGTCTTCAGTGTTTCATCAAGTCCAGAACTCTCCATATTCTTACTGTGAGTTCATTGACCAATTTGTTTATCCAGTCACATGTCTCTTGAAAAGAACTCCTCCTCCCAGGTTGTCATATGACATGCAAAAAATATTACAGTTGTCTAAGAATTATAAAATAGGTGATTGGTATCTATACCAAAATCACACAGTCATTAGGATTTATGGTTGTGAGCTCTGTCCTTACAGGCTCCCAAGATATGTACCTATGAGATTGTTTGCCTTGGAATACTATAGGCAACTCATCAATTCTGATCTTACACATTTTCATAGTGCCAAGAAGAAAGCTAACCTGAAATTCAAAGACCATCTAGGCCTCTTCATCATGAACAAGAAATATGGTTGGCAAGAGGCTGATCAAATACTGGGGCAACAGTTTAAACTAAAAAGGAGTTTCTGGTGGGTCCCTTATGACCCTAATGGCTTTATCAGTGCTAGAAGAGTCAAATATAGGCTATTAGCTTATAAGCATTGTCCATATCCACAAATTGAACAATATGCCAACAAAGATGAGTGGGTGCCAGGCACATTAATTGAAGAATTCACTCAAGAAGAGATAATGGAGCAAAATGTCAAAGATTTAGAAAAAACTCTTGACGTAGATTCTTTTCACCAGGTGACATTCAAGCTGCCACTCCAAGTTGGGGAAGGCACCTCCATGGCTGCAGCTGCACAGACTGCCCAGCAAGTACCTACAACAACAACAACAGCTACAACAAAGGGAAAAGAAGTGATGGATGCACAGGAGGAGACAGAGACAGAACGGCCCACCACTTCCAAAGATCAGAGTCAAGGGCAAGCCCCTCTACAGCAGACTGAAACATCACAGCTTCCAATCTTGCAAACTCCTCTTAATGAGGAAAGAGGTAAGAAACGGGATAGAGAGGAGGCCACACCTCCAAGTCGGTCAACACAGCAACCAGAAGCCAAGAGGCAAAGAATTGATCCTCAGGCTGAAGAAGAGACCAGTGAAGAAAGGATACAGAGCCAGAACAGAGAAAGAGAGTCCAGCTAGCAGACTGCTACCAGCTCATTCCAGCAGGAACAGGGTATGCAGCATAGTACAGAGGTGCCTTCTTCCAGGCAGCAGGGCAAGCAGCCAGCTGGTATCAAAGGAACTTTCATGGAGATCAAGGCACAAAATGAACTTTTAAGAGTACAACTTTATGATCAATTCTTAAAAACAACACCCTCCAAGAAACAATGATTGATGGCAGCTTATGATATCAAGGAGGACAAGATGACTTTTACTCATTTCAAGCCCAAAGTTCCACACCCCAAATCATCTGCAGACTACATAAAGACAAACATGGAAGTCCTCTCCAAGGACATACATCCCATGGATCAAATTGAACTGCATAAGCAAACAGGGAAATGGTCTATGCCACACTTGCAGACAAGGCCATGCTGGCCCATCAGTTAAAATAATCACTGAAAAATACAAATACACAATTGGATTTGGAAAGGATGTCTTCCACTGCCAAGGACAACCGAATAAAAACATTGGAGGACATAATTATTGATCTAGGACATGATCCTAAGGATCCAAAGGGTATCAAGGCCCTTATGAAGAAGAAGGAGGATGATATTGCTGCACTCAGAAAGCAGGCAAAGCTGCCTGCAACCATTCACCCTCAAACAGCAGAACTTGCACAAGAAAAACAGGTTGATGAGACCATGGATCTGCTTCTAAAGATGAATCAAAGAATACTACAGATGGAGGCAGAATTGGAAAAGGCCTTGTAGGACAAGCAAGGGGAGTCAACCTCCCAACCCCCTTAAACATCTACAACTCTTGACCCTGCTCCTCATACACAAACAGCAGCAGCCCCTCCTACCATTCCAGCACCTACAACAACTACATCAACTACAGATGCTACAGCAGCAACAACAGCAGCACCAGAATCCAGTATGAGTATGGAGGACCTAATGAAAGTTGTCAAGGAGCTTGAAATTCAAGCGACAGAAGTAAAGGAGGCCAAAGAAAAGTTGGCCAAACTAGAGGCCAGTTATGACAAGTCTAAAATGATAGTGGCTGAGAAGCAAAGGGAAATAAAAGCCCTAGAGACTAGAGTGAAGGCCTTAGAAAAAGGACTATCTCTAGACAAAACTCTGGCTGAGATCAAAACGATTTTGTGGGCCAAAATTGGCCAATCAATTAATGATCAATGGAGATCAATACAGGCTATACATGAGAAAAATGAGTTAATAGGCATGGCTCAATTCGAAATTCAGAAGGCCAGAGCAGCATTGGGGATTATGCCTGAACAAGCCAACAAGATGATTCATTTCCTTAACACTCACACCAAGGAAGAATTGGCAGCACTAGACATACACAGTCGAACAGACACTATTCTAACAGCAAAGAAAGTGCTGACATTGAGAAATTTCACACAGACTCTAGAAAGGAAATGTCAAGAGATGCAGACAGAGGTAAATAATTTCAGGACAAAAATAAAAGCATTGCAAAGCAGAGGATTACCCAACCTAGTGACTGGTACTAGAAAGCTGTTGTCCTGTGAGCAATACACCACCAGGATCAACAACTATGTTGAAAATCAGGTTACAGCATCTACCAGCCCCACAGTAGAAGCAGGACCTCCCTCTGGGCAATCTCTGTATGATAAATTGGAGAATTTATTTTTTATTGAGCATGAGATTAATCATCTGTTTGAAGTTCCTCCAAATTTCTATAAATATACTGAAGTAGATGAAACACTCATAAAGATAAGGAGACATCAGCTACCTCCAACTGATTGGTGGCAAGCAATGCTGGAGGTATTGCCCAGATAATTTTGGTCTAGTCTTCCTTTTGTCAACTTCAGATCTCAGTCACAGTACAGGTCAGCAAAGAATCAAATACACAGGTACTACAGAAAGCATCAAGGCAGTGACTCAGCAAAGCACTAAGACAACATGCTCAGCAAACGCAGATTAAAGACGTAGCTACAACCAACTTTGTTAATCCAAAAAGTCAAAGCTCGTCTTACAAATGACAGCTGCCATGCAAATATTAACTACTGCAGTTATTTCTTTCATTTATTTCTGTAAGAGAGTTGGTGATGTAATTTATTACACAATGATTCATCATCTAGATATTTTATCTCCTATTTTTGTATATATATCCCCTCATAGAACGTATTGGGGTTCGGTTGTTGTGAATCTCTCTCTGAAGAGCTACATTGTATATCTCAGACCTTTTTGCTAATATAAATTGCTGCTGAAGTTCCTGGTTCCTGTTCTGTCTGAAGGTGGAAATGAAGGAGTGTGCTATGCTGCAGAATTCCTGTGTTGTTTAATGGAACAATAAGTTACTCTGAACTATGTTTTGTCTTTCTGTGTATGAAAAAATTCACATATGTTTCATGATCATAGCAACAGGCAAAAAGAATAGCTTAGGACTTGTTTAAATACACCCTCTGCTCAATCTCTGTTTCTAAATATGTTTTCTTCAGAATTAGCCATGAATATGAATTCTTAATTGCTCATATTTAAACTAATTCTCTCACTGTGGAAAATGCTTAGGAATTCTTAACTGCTCTTAAACAATATTCTCACTTTCTCCCCCTATTAGCATAGTGAAAGATTCTTAACTTCCTTTCACTCACTAATTTCATGCCTTCATCACCCAAACTTGAATAATTGTTCCAGAGATGTCTATCTTGCTTTGCAGCAATACTCTTCCCTCAAAGAAATATTTCAGCAGTACACATTCATGAACTCCATTGCCCAATGGTTAAGACTGCTCTGTAATCTGTACACCAGCTCTATTTGAATTCACCAACCAACCAAATATAAAACAAAATCAGTGCACCATAACTAGCCTAAAATCACCCACAACAATGCTAAATTATAAAGAGAGAGCCCTCTCTAGTTGCAGGTAGGTTAGGACCTGTAACTAAAAGACTGGTTAGTGGTTACCTCGGCCGTATTCCCTATAGGAAGCAGGGAACAACCTGAGTGTTAACATCATTGGTGACTCCACTGGGGATACCTCAGTCTCAATCTACAACTTAGAGAAAACCAAGCTTCCTATTGTTCAAAAAGTTGTGATTGTCAAGTCTCTCATTAAAACACTAGGAGAACAAACTTAGAAGCTGGCTCCAAAGAAGAAAACTCGTTACACCAGGTCAAACCCTGACCTAGATCCTCCAGCCACTTTTGAAAATCCCAATTTAATCCCAAAGGTCTTTAAGAAGAAAGAGCAACAAGAGGATTTTTCTGACTCAAACCCTGAAACCATTCAGCAAAGCTATATTCCTATCCCTGCTAAAGTGTCAGTTCATCCTCATATTACTCCTACTTCTCCTAGTTCTTCATCCACTTCCCAAAGCAACTTCCCCATTCCTCCATACATTTTACATCCTACTCCTGTTATCCCTGTTGTTCCAGCTATTCCACTCCTTCTTGCTGCCCCATTTATCTCTGCAAATATGGCTAACAGATATGCCCCTTTACACTTACTTGCCAATCCAGGGGCTATGCCCCAAGATTATCAAAGTAAGATCACTTACTTTGATGGTACTGGTTCTTATACAGCTCAACAACACGCCAAGAAAATGCAGGACTATTTTGAAAACTATGAAATTGATGATGAGGATGTAAGGATGAAAATTTTTGTCCAAAGTTTAACTGGGGATGTAAGAACTTGGTTTAGGTCATTAGTTGCACATTCTATACTCAATCCTGATGCCTTGTACCTGAGCCTTTTAAACAGATTGGAAAAGAAGAAAGATCCTTTACACATCCTAATTGAGTATGATAACCTAAAACGGGGTCCACAAGAATCAGTTCAAGACTATTGTGCTAGATTCAACAATGTATACAACGCAATTCCTCAGAACCTGAGGCCCCCACTTGAACTGGCCCTGATAAAATTCCCTGATGGTTTTGATTCAGATATGACATATCAATTAAGAGAAAGAGCACCCCCTAGTCTGGCAGACATGCAGAATATAGCTGTTAGTGTGGAGGAAAACCTGATTGCTAAGCGAAACATAGCTAAAAATGAGAGAAGAACAACATTTAAAGAGGAACCTTCAGCTTTTGAGCAAAAGCAAGATGCAATCATCAAAGGTATTGACAGGTTAGGAGATAGAGTTGAGACCATTGAGAGAAAATCCTCTTGGGAAGGACAGACAAGCAACACTACTAGGAATCCTAATTTTAGAAAAAATCAAAACCCAAACGCTGGGAGGGTTGGTCCTGATCAAAATATCATACCTCCATTTCAAGAGAACTATGCAGAGGCCTCAACCTCTAATGAACAAATAGAAGATCCCCACATCAATCTGATGGGTTTGGATAGTGAACAACAAGTATTCTTAACACAAGATGATCAACAAGCCCAAGAATGCAAACAATTTCAAACAAAATCTGGTGAGTCATTTGATTTCAGAGAAGGGTATGATACAGCAGTCTATGAGGTACATAAACAATATAAATTGAGAAGCAGAACCATAGATGTGCCTGAACTTACCAAACCCACACAGACCAAACTGCCTAAGAAACCCAGTGATAAAGTTGTCTTAACAGAGTCCTCAGATAAAAAGCTCCCAAGGGAAGTCATAGTGGAAGATGTATCTGATGTACAGCCTTCAGTGAATCCCTCATCTACACCCTTTCTTTCAACAGAACTCTTGCACAAGCCTCTAGAAAGGGAGCACAATTTAGACATACCTCATAATAGTGTGCCTGCTCAAGAGAAGGTCACCCAAAACTCAGCAGAAAAAGAAAAATTTGCTCGTCAAGATATAAAGGTTCATATGGAAAAGCCTTTAAATTTAGAAGCGGAAATTGGCAAGCTCAAAATAGCCATTCCTCTTTCTGAATTGGCCAAACATGAGGTCTTCAGACAACAGATCAATAGGTCATTGCAAGTACCAGAGAATAGGGATGCAGTTAATGTTCTGGATGATCATCCAGAACTAATTTTTGGCTCAGAAGTCAATGGTAAATCAGTGGATGGAGGTATCCCTCCATTTTATGTAAGCCTAAACATTCATGACAAAGTATTACACAATGCCATGTTTGACTCAGGTGCCTCCCATAATCTAATGCCCAAATCAGTAATGGAAAAACTTGATCTAGACATCACAAGGCCTTATAAAGACTTGTTTTCATTTTATTCTAGCCAGGTAAGATGTCTAGGCCTTATCAAAGACCTTTGTGTATCCTTAGTCCAATATCCAACCAAAATAATTTTGATGGATGTGGTAGTAGCTGACATTCCACCCAAGTATGGTATGCTTCTATCTAGATCATGGGGTGCAAAACTCCAAGGATCTTTGCAGCTAGACATGTCATATGCCACAATTTCAGTCTTTGGCCAGCCAAAGAGATTATACCGAGAAACATTGATGAACTATGTGGTCAGCAGTCAAGAGAAGCCCCAAAAATTTCCAATCTACTCCATTCATTCGGACATGGACTCATTTATATTATACAATGTTGATATGTGTCCCAAAACTGAGGTCAAGCTCCTAAAAACAACTGAAACAAGGAACATAAACGAGCAGTCCAGTGCCCAAGATCAAAAGATCATTGATATGATTAAAACAACAAAGCCAACTAATATATCACATGAATCACAAAAGCCAGACATGCCCACTAAACAAACATGTAAACTCATTGAAAGAAGAATTGATCAGGAAATCTTGTGGTATTTAGAATTTGATGGGTCAGTGAACAAACTAGGAGCAGGGGTAGGGGTTTGGATACACAATACACAAAATGACCATGCTCTAGGTCATGCATATAGGCTTAACTTCATATGTACAAACAACATGGCCGAGTATGAAGCCCTTTTGCTAGGTCTCAAACTGATTAGGAGTATTGGAGTGACCAAGGTTTCCATTTTAGGCGATTCAGATTTAATTGTACAATAGATAAAGGGAAATTTTGTTACAAATGATCTCAGGCTAAGGTCTTACAGGATAGCTGCAACTGAGTTACTCAGCAGCTTCTTGGAATTTCAGCTCACCAAAATACCTAGAAGCCATAATTTACATGCACATAGTTTGGCAACTTTTGCAAGCACCTGTAAACTTCCTTTTGGGCCTAACCATCAGTTCACTGCTGAGATTAAACACAAGCCTGCTGTCCCAGACAATGTATATAATTGGCAAGTGTTTGAGAATGATACACAAATAAATAATTTTTTGACCATGAAAGAAGAATTATCAAGCTTAAACATAGACACAAGCACTAGGGATGATCAATAGCAAATTGATGAACTTAAGACAAATATATCAGCTGAAACAGCAAATGTGATGTTACATCCAACAACCTTTGACTCTGCCAATTTACAGAAGCTAAAACAAGCAGATTTTGATGAAATCATTGAAGAAGAATCTGAAGTAATTGAACTAAAGGATAATTTCCTGCCTTCAGGCCTAACTCCTTTAGAAGACATTTTGACTCAAATGACATCCCTAAGAAGCCAAAGATGCAACCCATAAATGTAGAAATTGAGGAGTGTAACATTGGGACCACTGAAAATCCCAAAATGATAAAGCTTTCCAGAGCATTACCTCCTGACAAGAAATCAGAATACCTTGAACTGTTTAAAGAGTTTCAGGATGTGTTTGCCTGGAGTTATGAAGACCTCAAATCCTATGATACTTCAGTCATCCAACATACTATACCCTTGAAAGAAAATCAGAAACCTTTTAAACAAAAGTTGAGGAGAGTGAATCCAGTCCTTCTTCCCCTAATTGAAAAGGAAGTGAAACGAATGTACGAAGCTGGAATTATTGCACCAATAAGATTTTCTGAATGGATTTCAAACCTTGTACCCACAAGAAAGAAAACTGGGGAGATAAGACTTTGTTTTGACTTGAGAAATTTGAGCAAAGTCTCTCTCAAAGACCACTACCCCTTACCAAAAATGGATCACATCCTACAGAGGGTAGTGGGAGCTTCAAGGATCTCACTATTAGATGGTTTCTCAGGATTCAATCAGATTTTAGTTCAC